>JBCEWB010000003.1:1490880-1522173 GCA_039654565.1 Peronia peronii
GGGTCCATTTAAGGGAAAAGCCAGCGGGCAGTGTGAAGCCCACGGGGAGAGATTTGTTTGTTTATTATTATTTTTTTTCTAAATATACAGCGCTAGAGATCATCGTAAATACAGCCTTTCACTCCCTGCTTGGTTCTATAACTGCTAGACTTTATTGTTCATTCGTGCTTAACTTATTTCATCCATTTATTAGATTGATTTTTGTTTCTAGATGCAAAGAATATTTATAATTGCAAGAACCAAAGATAATATACATATCATCTTTGTACTGGCTCAGTAGGCCTACGTTCCGACACCCCCCCCCTCTCTCTCTCTCTCTCTCTCTCTCTCTCTCTCTCTCTCTTTCTGTTTTTCCCCTGGCTTCTTCTACGTTTCTTTGTGTGTGAGAATGTGTGTGCGCGCGCGCGTGCCTGAGTGCACTCATTCCGTGGTGTTATTCATTGTGCGCGAACGACTTTGTGAGTGTGCGCGTGTGCACTCATGTGTGTGTATGTGTGTGTGTATGATGTTAAAGAAAGACATGAATGAAAGTATTATATTAAAAAAACAACAACAAAACTATTGTTATAACAATCTCAACTCTGTGCAAGTTAATGTCTCTATTTCATGTCGTCTTTAAGTTCTTCCACCTCTCTCTCTCTCTCTCACTCTCATACACATACATACATGTCAAATCACTTTCTTTCTCTTTTCCTTTTAATCTCTCTCTCTCTCAATCTCCTTTTCTCTCTCGCTCAGGAAATATACACTGTGTTAATTTAATTTATTTCACTCTTACTCTCTTAACCGTCTCATTTTAGCTTTGTTCCTCTTTGGTATTTCTTTCTGATTTTACATACATGAACGAAGCTCATCTCCCTTATCTCGCTCCTATCACTCACTCACTCACTCACTCACTCACTCACTCACTCACTCACTCACTCACTCACTCACTCACTCACTCACTCACTTGAAAAAAATTGAATAAATACGCATAGTGCATATATTATATTATAGATATCTTGTAAGTTAGTAACCAGTCTCACCATACATGTTGCCTGGTTCTTATAACTTCCTTTTATAACTCAACAGAAGAGTGACCGGAACAGACTGATTATCACATTCTGTTACTAGTTCCTTAGTGTACCAAGTGCATCGTTGATTCACACTAATAGGCAGGATTTCACCACTAATCGTCCCTGGATATTGCTTAGTAATGTTAGTGGGAGCTTTATCTTTTCGACATGGAATATTGCTATTAGTTTGTCTTAGTCTGAGCCTCATCGTTCGTTGCTGGATTGTGCTACCTAAGTTAAGATTCACCATTTCGTTGCTGCACATTGGTGGTTAATGTTAGTCAGAGCTTCATTTCCTTGTTGGATGTTGCTACTTAATGTTGGCCTCATCATTTCTCTGTTAGATTTTGCTATATAATGTTGGTCATTTCATTGTTGGATAGTGATAGTTAATGTTAGTCTGAGCAACATCAATTCAACATGGAATATTGCTCGTATTGCCCCATGGGATATAATAGCTGATTTATGTTAAGTTCTGAGTTTTAGCATTTTGCTGTTTAGCATAAGTTAGTCTGGCATTTTGTGGCCTAATATCACTGGTTTAAACGTTACTATTGTTGTCTGATATCAGTACACTTAACCCCCTCCCTATATCGATGGAGCATAGTGGAAGAAGGTAAAAGAATAGAGATTTTTCAATAAAATGAGAGATGAGGAAACTTCATATGGATTTTGTTATTTTACTTACTGTTCACTATTTTTGCAGTCGTTGTATGAAATTCTGTTGATTCCACAAATTACTCTTGCGTTTTGTATTTTTGTATTTTGTATTTTTTTTTTTTTGTCCAAGGAAAGTTAATTCAAAGGTATCACACCGCTGGAGGATCTGTAGGGAATTGGCTGCGTAGGCACAGTAGGCCCACCTGATGCTGGCAGATTACAGGCACTATGCATGGTCATAGTTTTAAAATGTGGGGGTAGGGGGGGGGGAAGAGATTTGAAATTAGGATTAGGTTTAGACTAAAATTAAGTTAGAATTCAGGTTAGGGTTAGTGTTAGGGTTAAGGTTAAAAAGATCGAGTAATCCATAGGCAGAATGGTGCCTGTCCAGCATTGAGTGATCGATAAGCACTGTGGTATCCAGTTATTCGGGGTCAAAAATAAATCATAAGTTGACAGTCGGAGTGGGAAATATTGTTATGCTTTCTGAACTCAGCAATTCAAGTTGGTTTCGGTACATAACAAATATGGTTTATTTTGTTTTTATTTTGCCTGTCTGCAATTTGGCCTGCTCCGTACAATTAAGCTAACAAGATATAGCGTGGATGGGATAAAACAAAGGGGAAATTTTCATCATCCGAAATTAGTGTGATTTGACCCATATTTCAACCCAAAATTGTAACCTTTATGTCACATTTTATGTTTGTCGTTGTTTATTTAAAATTTCTATAACGTCTATTGTTTTACATGGACCATTAGTAAACCATACTGGTTTCGTCATTAATTTCATTGCATTTGTCTGCTGTCAGCAGTCAGATTCCATAAGATCTGACAGAAGATATTGTTGGACATCTTTCCCGGGAAATGGTCTTTTCTGTTATAGCTATGAAATGTATAAATTACGTACTACAAACTTTGTTCTCTTTGACTTTTTTTTTTTTTTATTCATGTTGATTTTACACTCGAAAGTTGTTGAGTCGTGACAAAATGAAATAAAACCTATTGTAGTAGGCAGTTGACATCGGCAATACTGAGACTAAGATTGTAAGATTAAAATGTATTTATACCTATCTTACGTCTACATAATTAGCTGCCTATTTATAGCTTATGCAAGTTTTGGCTCCTCCCGTCCCGTCTCCCTTGTTAATATAAACCCAGCTATTTGAATGATATAAAGTGTGGATTACCATTATTGGGTTATCTGTGAGCGAAATCTTATATTATTATTTACAGAGATGTCTCATAATCGATAGGCACACTCATCTGAGTGTGGACTCAAGTGAACGGTGAGAATCCAAGGAATCATAAATACATGAAAACATCGATGATATTCGATAGTTATTATCTCCTATTAAAATTTAGGACCAATATGAATCGACAAATAGGCCTTGTTGTGTTTTTTTAACCGTTGCTGATATTGTTATTGTTGTTGCTGTGAAAAATGCGGAGACCTGTGATGGCTGACATTTAGACGTTCTGTGAGAATTTGTTTATACCTTATTTTTGTTTTTAGTGCTAAATTTTGGAAAAATCCGAAATCGCACCATCAGTTTGCAAGGATCACCGGGGACATCAAATCTCACCCCCCCCCCCCTCCCTCCACACACACTTCTCCCCTTTTCTTTTTTTTTTTTCCTTTTTGTTTGTTTGTTTTGTTCTTTTCATTCATGATGTTGAAAGCCTAGATCTATAAGTGTATCTTTATAAGTGTCTGACTATCATTGGTGTAGTTCTTTCTCCGGCTATTTTATTTGTCTCTATAAGGAATACATTTGATAACACACTATTCACCACTTTAATAATATGCATCTACTTGTACATTATTTTGACCGTTCCTAGGCTCACCCTCTCTTTTCCCCGTTCATAAGAATAAGATCAATATTTTGCGGGAATAGGCACTCCATTTTTTTTCTGGAACCCCAAGGCGTGACTGGAGAGATTCTCAAAGACGTCTCAGTTGTCTACCAACTGCTCCTGAAATCACTTCATCTTATTGCTGCCTATTTATTTGAAAAATAAGTGACACATTTTTGTAAAAATTAAATATCCAAACGTTACAAAATAGCCTGTGATCAAGCTGTAGTCGACGAAAGATAACACATTGTAGATTATCTTACAGAGCCCACTGCTACCAATCATACGGCAGGGGCACATGACACTACGGCGTTGAGAACATTCGAATCACCCGCACGCGGCGATACGCTCGTCTAGTTCCATACAATGCCGCCTATTTCGATGAACCTCTCAATACTTTCCCGCTCCACGCTACACCCACCCCCAATATTCCATTCTCCGATATTCACCCGGCCCATGCCTGGCTTTGGGTTAGCGCCCCTAAGCTCAAGGGGTCGATCGTACGTCACAGGTAGTACAAAAAACTTTGTGTTTTTCCCGCCTCTCCCGTCGCCCGTTCGTTCAGTTCCACAGTCTGGCCATTTTTCTACAAGAACCAATCGTTCCAGTTCCGAATAACGAGCCCACTGATCGGTTCTATCAACTTAAATGAGTTCTTGGTCTCCGAACAAATTGTTTATTAGATAGGGACGATGTACAAACATCAAAATCAACTGGCAAGATCTTCTTTTTTGTTGTTGTTAAAAGTCTATTTTGGAATAATGAATATGAAAGCAGACATAGATTTACATATAGTCACAGTCACACACACGAGCAATGTCTCTGATCGTTGGTTTCGCCGCCTTTTGTCAACCATTATTCCACAGCTTCCCTGTGCTATCTTCTCTTCCCGCTAATATTTTGAAGTGCTGAGCGATCTGCAAAGCAATAATTTATTCTCCAAATACTGCGCCCTTTTTCCTAGCAGTAAATCATCATGCCAGTCACTTCATTCCTACACAACTAGGCTGCCACCGCCCCCTTTTGATATGGTGCGAGCAACAAACGTTTCTTGAGCTGTATGATGTCTATAACGTGTTTGGTACAGCTACACCGCACGCTACTACATTCTCTCGTAAATTAAAACCCACCACAACCAACCAACCCCTCAACAGTGCTCGGCCGGGCATCCATCCTCAAGGTAGCAGGATAGCAAGACGCCTGCCATCTTGCCAGCTATATACACAGTTCAGTACTTTCAACACCATACCAGTTCGCACAGCTACTACCACCGCTGTTGGTGTTAGTCAAATGTTCCCGCTAGGGCTTGTTGTAGGCCTCCTATCGACTTTTCCACAACAGTTTGCCAAGGTTTTCTTTATTCCTTCCTCGCCTCCACCGCAGCCCCCGCTCTCTTCCCCAGCAACACAACTGGCCGGGCAAAGCCGCCCTGTGCTTCAAACTGTCCTCCTCTCCCCCTAAACCATCAATGTCCTGTCCTAACGATCTCCTGCCCTAGGTGTGGCAGGTTAATAGATTAGGCAAAGTTGCAAGTGAAACTAGTATGTCTGAGGTCAGTTTCGCGGCCCGCGGGCCAGCGTCCACCCCAACAACAGGTCTGAACGAACGTAGGTCGAGGGGAAAAAACAATCCAGCCCTGAACGTTGCGTCATTACTCGGTTCGCTCCCTTGCATGACCCGCATCTCATCTAAATTTAGAGGTGAACCAACCGACCAATCAGCGTGCGTTCTCATGACGCGGTTTCCCTAGATAGTGATTTGCAAGGCGAACTGCGATTCGTCAATATTATGTTTTGCTAGAGAACTCGGCTTTCATTGGTTGATTTGGACGCGGTGGCCTATTTTTCATAGCTCGAACTACAACATTTAGCGTCCTCTCTTGCCACAGCGAACTCGACGGAAACAAAGAAGAAGGTAGATATTTTGTGCAATTTTGTGTTGTATACTCTTATCTAAGCGTAGCTGAACGTTATAATAATCAGCGATTGTGCAGGTAATTTTTAAAGAATTTTTTAACGCACCAGAGAGCACGTGTCAGTGACATATTTATAGCATTATTTCATCAGTGCTTTACGTTGAGTTGCTCAACTCGCTAGCTAGACTACGCGCCTCTGCTTGCCCGCCACAAGCAGGGCTCTGTCGGCCATCTTCTATCTGGGCGCAAACCTGTAAGTCCAAGTCACCTGACTTGCAGTGGAAAATTGCCTCAAATCAGTCACAAATATCGTGAGTCTGTGTACACACTTGTGCTGCATTGTTTACATTGGTGCTTTATGTGTTTGCAGGCAGTGTCAGTGTTGCAACAATAGGATGCCACTTCCGTGTTTACAGTCCACTGCAAAGATCAATGACCTTGTTCTAACATCAGCGCTAAATTCGTACACCACTGTGAACGAGCAAAAGGGGGAGGAGAACGCTGAAATCATAAACAACATTGTTTATTTATGTTGTTGATCTTCCAGAACGGGTTTCACGTATCCCAGATTTTTTTATAGCGTGTATTTCGTAAGGTGAAATCCAGTAGACTGAGTCTGTCTTGATGTAGACGTCATCAGTGATTTTCACTGAAGATTTTTAATTTCGTTTTTGGGAACCTTTGTAGGCAACCGCCCATCGAGAAGTGTACACGTCAATTGCCAAGGCTTGATATGAAAATGAACTGCTTGGGATAATTTTCTATAGGGGATTTTTAAAAAAATCTATTAATGAAAGATTTGAAATCTAGAATCTACATCTAGATCAGATTTATATAGAGATCTAGATCTATATTTCTAAAGACTATTAAATTCTAGATCTAGCCAATATCAATTTATGGTATTTTCTGTTTTGTTTTTCTTTCACCACTGTCGCAAACCTATGTAATGTTTGGTTTCCCAGTGTATGTTGTGATTTGATACTTTACTGTTTGAATTTGTCATCTCATTTCCCCCCCCCCATCCCCATCCACCTTTGTCAGGGAATTTATTTATCTAAACAGTAGAAGCTTACTGTAAAATTCTCAGGGCAGGAGTTGAAGATAGGGTTTCTGCTCAAAATGTGAGCTGTTCCTGACATAAACACTAAATCTATTATTGTTTAGAATAGTCTGATTCTAATGCATCCAGACACTTTCAAGTTTAGACCAGGGGTTGCAGATGCCTAAGTGGCAAGCCAGTTATTATACCTCAAGTGGGTGGTTCAAGTGAGAGATGAGCTTAGTCCAAGAAGACTTGGTGGAGATAGTCTTTTACTGAACTTACATTTGATTATTGTGAAACAGAAAAAAAGTGAGAATGATTGACTGATCTGTCAAGGCTTTATTGTTTCACTTTGAAATAAATGACTTGCAGAATCTCCATTCCTTTATGAGTTTTATAATAATTATGTTGATTTACACTCCAGCGCTTATTAATTTGAAATTAGCAGTAAATGTGAGCTTGATGTGGAATCTTGCAATAAGGTGATATCCAATGGACAACAATGCCATGGTAGAACCAGAATCAGTACATGTACCATGATTTTGGGGGGCTTGGGGAAAGGAGGAATTATCAAAAAATTTAACAAAATCACTCTTGGCCTCTATGGTAGCCAGTAATAGCCATACAACCAGAAGGTTATTTTCATGAACACAATATAGATAGACAATGCTGCATCGGTTCCTTCCCTGTGTGCTGTCTCAGTACTTTTGAGACATCCAGTTTTAGGAGGGGAAAGACCTCCAAGTTTCCAAGCAAGTAGTTGTCTTCTTTGTCATGTATCATTTCAAATGATGACATTGTGCTTCTTTTGTGGTGGTGATAAAAATTGATATAATTTTGACTCTTAGGTTATTTACCAACTTTGTGGCTGCCTGTTTCAGTCATAGTGCGGAGAATAAATCAGTGAAAGAACAATCTCATGTTCAGCTGTTAGCATCACAACTGTTTTCTTACTTTCAACATCCATTTAAACTAGAGGGTCTGAAGCAATGATAACTCCTATGACCAACAACAAAAGAGCTCCAGTGAATTGCAGGAATGATTTTCCCAGTTCTGGAGTAGGAAATAATAATAACACAGTGATGACCGATCTTGGTACTGGAATGTGGCCATCACCCAGCCATATCCTTCGTTAGCGCAAAAAGAGGAAAAGGCAGTGGTACAGATTGAGAATAAAATGTCCAAACTTTAAAACCTAGAAAATATTCATAATGAAATAATTCACTAGGTGTTTTCTAGCAAGCTTCGACTTGTTGACAGTATACCAGTTCACCACATATATATCTTGTGGATATTTAATCATTGGAAAGGTGTATTGTTTCACTGATACTTCATGCAAAATTAACTTTCTTTTTATTCTTTATAATGACACAGAACTCCCTGCAGACAAAGGTATGGAGAACCTTTCTATAACTCTTAAAACTGAAAGAAGAGCATTATGTTATTGTTTTATTTTTTTCTTACTTTCCAGTGCTTTTGATCTGAAGGGTCATCTCCAATCAACTCTTAAAAGCTCATAATGGCAGCCGCAAAGGGGCGTGGCAAGAAAGCAGCAGGAGACTCTGGTGCTGCAGCAGCTGGTGAGTAAAAGGTCACAGAATACAACGTGTGCTCATTGCAGAGAAGAATGCAGCATGTCCTCATTGCTACAAGCCATCATAGATGCCAAATTTCCATCCATAGTAGGAAAATGGTGTTCTGTTCTGTTCTTGGCATTCTGTGCTTTATCAAGATAGCATATGAAAAGCATAAAGCATACTAACATTCTGTTCATTTTGGAATGCCTCAAACAGTACCATTATCAGGATGCCAGTTTAGAAAAAAGATTTTTGGCAGACTAAATGTTTGGTCTCTAACCTTTCAGTTTTGTCCACACAAATGCCCCGATTTTACACACTTTTACTGGTGTATTGTGTAGACTGGAGCATGAAACATTTTCGATTTTTCATATAAACAAAGTGATTCCCAAGTCAAAGCATTGACTGGAAGAATTATAATATGAGCCCATGACAGAAGACAATATGACATTTACTTGTTTATAGCACTGCCATACCTGTACTCATCATATTGACTGTTAGATATGGTATTAGTATCTTTCTACATGCTCAGACACAGTAATTATTACATAGACTTGTTTTTAAAGAAATTCCAAGTGAAATTAGGTTTCAGATTCATACTGGAGTTTTTGAATCATACCTTGGCTGCCATCTGGTTGGCACAATTTCAGCAAAATATTTATTCACATCTCCGCAAATTATGACACATCTCCAGCATGCTCAGCATATATTGCTATATAGGGAAACGGTTTGTCTGAGATTTGAGATTTTCTGGCCTTTTTCCTCTTCACACACATATTGCGGTCAAATTAAACAAACTGTCCTTTTTTTTTTTTTGTCCACAGCAGCCAAGAAGAGCCCAAAGAAAGCAGCAGCAAAGAAGGGAAAGAAAGCAGGTATGTCATTTCTTTAGCCGCCTACATAAGCCATTTCAATTATTTTGTTTATGTGGCAAGAAAAGCTCTTAATTGACTGTATGGCTGAGCATTTTTAACCGGAGGAGCAAAAAGAAAGGAAGATTATTCAGAGAATGCCTGTGTACCAAACTATGTCCAAAAGAAGGCAACATTTGAGAATAATGTTGTGGATCATTGGTGTGTAGAATTTTAGGATAATTTTCAAGCAAATATGGATTAAATGGACTTGAATATAAGAACATTTTTTTTTCCCTAGCATTGCAGAGCAAGGTGCTTTTCCGGCAAAATTGATCTCAACAACCAACATTGGTCTCAGCCAACCCATAACTTTAACCCTTGAAAACTTTCAGCACTTGGTAGAAAGTTCTCATGGTGGGTCACATAACTGAAGGATTTTGGCTACCACGCTGATTTGTGCATGCAAAGCAGCTCTTGACAAATGAGCATTCAAGCATACCCACACTAAATAAAGTGATGTTTGACCAATGATCCCTCTGCTGTGTGATCAGTCTTGAAATACTTGTACCTCATTCACAAGAAACAATTTTGAAATGATGTTTGTTGACTTCATTGAATTAAATTCTGATTGATGTGCGTTTTGTCTATTATTAATGATTGCCATTTGCTATATGATTCGAGGTGTTTTGTTGGCTTAGGAACCAGCAGTAGCCTCAGTACATCAAAGGAGAACAATAACTTGTAGCTGGCATGTATACAAAATGATGTTACTAGTGCCACTTGGGCAATCTCATGGAAATGGTTGGTAGATTCTGTTACACAGAGATTTTTTATGATCATCTCAGAACTTAGTTTATTTTGATTTCAAACATTACATATCTTCATTTTCATTCTTACTGTTAATTTTTATGTGATTCTTCGATATTTGGAATTTTGGTAATATCACTGAAACAAGCTGAATTGCCCGAGGACATGTTTAGTGTGATAATTAGATTCTACAGACTAGGGTATCATAGGACTCTGAATTGGAAATATTTGAGCACAGAAGAACCATAGCACAGGTTAAAAGCTATTTTCATCAAAGTAAAATATGGAAATTTTCTTTCCACTGATACTAAAAACTCAGCACACCAAAAATTTTACATCAGACTCATTTCAGCTAGTCATGCAACACATTATGCAGAAACCTAAACAGGCGAGGAGACAAAAGCAGTAATTATTTATTACCCCCGTCCTATCATGCGATTAATTGTTGAGTCCTATATAAGACTTTATATTCAATGACAAGACAGAACTGGTCATACAGTGTCATGAGTCGTCTTCTAATTGTGAAAGAGAAAAGACGTTATTCTATTTCAGTTGGTTTACATATCAATGAGAAGCACAGTCCCAGATGTCAAAGCTTTGGCAGTAGCAATAAAGCTATCATGACATTGATAATGGGTCTTTGGTTCTCACTATGATGTGTCACAATATACTTTGCCAGAGAATGAGCCATTTTTACCATCAGCCAAATTACTTCCCTTTGCTAGGCCTGTGGAATAAAATGAAGCTTTGTGAAGAAGGGAAAAGTCATTGAGATAACCTCCTCCAGGTGGTTGAAAGATGTAAACAGGGAAAAGTCATTTTTGCTGTTCCTGTTTGAAATATTCACAATAAAAAATTGCGAAAAGAAAATATAAGAAGAAAACATTTCCATCAGAGATGAATTTTTAGGCTTTTCTATTGAAGATATTTCAAATAAAGACAAGAAAGTGATTTTTCTTATCTTTGCAAGTGTTTTACACCTCTTCTGCATACCTCTGAGAAGGAATATGGTTTGAAGAATGGGTCATTACTGTGTATTTCCATACTTTTACGATCACCTTCTCTATACTGCTATTGATTTATCTTGACATTGTCTTGTACTTCCATGTTTTAGATTCTACTGTCCTGTATTTTTTCTTAGCTGCTATTATTATGGGGGCAGGGGGTGGGTCCTGAAAAAGAGGGTTTTTGCTATTTAGTATTTGTCTTGCGACCTGGGCAAATGAGTCGGAAGTCGCACCGGGCAATAAAGATCCACAACTGTTTTCAGTCGTTTTTAACTACTTTCCGACTGAGATACTAAAATTCTTTTGTTTTCACAAAATGACAATTTAACCTTTTTTAGCCTATAAAAAAAAAGAAAAATTTCGGTATCATAGTCGGAAAATAGTAAAAAACAAGTAAAAAAACAGCTGTAACTCGAAATCACCCGGTGCAACTTCCGACTCATTTGCCCTGGGCGCAAGACATTTTTAAACAATTTGACCTCTTCTAATGTGAGAGAAATAACAGCTGGGCTGGAAAGATCAGCTTTATACCCCAAAACACAACAACATTGCACCACTAGAAGGCTTTTTTATTTCTGAACCAACTGACTTCAAATTTTGAACTTGTATTCCCCGTAGTATGTGTTTTAATAATATGCCTCCTTTTTTCTTAATTTTATTCACATTTTCAAAAGAAAATTGGATATTTGGGGAAAAATTCAGAATATATACATCTGTCAACACACATTTCAAAAATTTATGGTAGGTGTATGTTATTGTTTATATAAGGCAATTTTATTAATGTGCAAAATTTCAAGTGATTATGGTCATTACTCTAGGAGCCTGAGGCTTTTGAAATTGGGCAATTTTCAAAATACAAAATCCAATATGACAGCATTGTTATGGCAACTGGACAGACAACAAAAAAATTGTCCTCAGATTTGAGCATGCTGAATCAAAATTTGATGCTTAAAAGGTCCCTACTTCAAGCACTCAAAAAATCACTCTCAGTCGAAATGAATGTTTGGATATAATGTTTTGTTATCAATGGAATGGGAAATGGATATACTTGCTTGAGAGGAAAACTCTCTTGAGCTATGATTCTTTGTTCCAAGATATTCACGCCAAAGTTAATTAACACTTGTGACACTATGTTCAATAAAGTCCAGTTTTCTCAGTAGAACACCCTTTGACATCTGCCACATTTCATTGTATTGCAATGAATTTTGTACATAATATCATATGAATGATTTCTGGTATTGTATGAAATAACATGAGATTTTCATCTCCAAATTATTCCCTTTGCCCTTCTTTTGCATTCTTGTTTGTTTTAACTTCTCTCAATTATTTTTTTTTGTTCCAGGAGGAGTCAAGAAGGCCAAAGCCAAGTCCAAAGCAGCAAAGGGCAAGTCAAAGAAGGCTGCAGCCAAGAAATAAACCACAATCCTTAGCTTTTTTTTTTTTTTTTTTCCAGATTTTGTTTTGTTTGTTGATATTAATGCCTATAGACAGACCCGCCAGGTTTATGCACATTTCTGAATTTATAATACAGCTAGAAATTGTACAGATTTAGAAGCAAAGAAGTGAAGCTACCACTTTTATAACACCAAATTTGATGGAACTTGGCATTTTAAATGAAATAATATTTGTGATGATTATGAAAATGTAATCTTTTCCTTTAATCAAGAAATATTTTTATCTGTTGAGTCGTACATATTTTTATATTGGAAAAAAAATGAAGCATAGATTTTTTGGAAATCACACATATTACTGGAACAGTCATCAGTCTCAGAAAAGGGTAAAGCATAAATGAATTTATAAGTTTACAAATTTTTTGCTATCTTATTTTAGTTATATTTTTTGGGGGGTTGGTCAACCATCTATTGTGAGTAGTGTATAAACCAGGGCTGTTTTGAGTAACTCATGGATGTACTGTTTATAAAATTCAAAAACTTGTCTAGTGTAGGTGTTTTGTGTACACATCTATATTATTCACATTTCATACCTTATTCACATTCATTAGATATCTGAATATCTTTTAATCACCTTGTCAATAACATTGTAATTTATTTTTTTTCTTCATGTATTAGGTTACATCACAATATCATCATTTGTTTTGTTTCTTTTTTTTTCCTCATGTGTAGATCATATATTTTTTTTTTTTGTTATATGTGTAGTAGTGTGATATGTATGGTTAATGTTGGCTCTTAGTGAAGATGTTGAAATCTTCACAATTTTAGACACTACGTGTTTGCTAATGTGTTAATTATTTTTACACACATAATTTCACTTCTCTACTAGGTGATAATGTCTTTTATTTTTTGTTTTAATTAATCAATAGCACTTTAGAAAGGCACCATCAATTGTATCTTTGAAAATAAAAAAGAAACAAAAATAGCATCCTTTAGTGCTTTTTTTTTTTTTTGTTTTGGGTCAGTTTGTGAAAATGGAGAGACACAAATGCCATTCATTCATCTCTGGTTTTACAGTATAAAAGCTTGCATCATTGATGTCTTTGTCACACATGGCATAGATTGTGTAAACATGATTCATCTACTCTAAATGATTGTGAGTGAATTTATCATCATCATTCATCGTCTTCATCTTATCAGTCTTTGTGGAAACTTGCCTGTGTCATTTGCTAAAACAATATGGTTACGGTATTGTTTTTTTTTTTAAATTTTAAAATCCATCTTGAGTTCCAGTAACTCGACTGCATCATTCTCTATCATTTAGATTTAAAGCAAAGATGGTTTGCCAAGTTTATTTATTTTAATTTTATTGTTATTACTATTTTTGTTCTGTCTCCTCCCCTTACCAATTTCTCTTTGTCTATTTTCATTCATTCTCTAATTGTCATGATCACTATTGATAATATAAATTGATAAATTTTATTTTGAAAGCAAATTAATCATTGCATGGGGAAAATTAGAATATACCAGACATCACGACTCATTCCAAAATTGAAAAGTTTATGAATAGATTCGGTCTCAAAATTGAACGCATCAATTTCTGATAAATATCCTGTAATTTTACACATTTTTCTTTATCTTTTGAATCTCTTTGGAAAGATGGCTATTTTAGTATATTATTGCTATAATCCTGGAAGCACTTTATGTGTACAAGATTTCAGCACCGTTTTACAGTTTGTATCTTTTGCTTTATTGGGACTTATCTAATTATATTTTCTCTTTTATGAAGCAATATTAATTAAAAGATTAATGTTGTGTGGAATTTTTGCCCCTTTCCTTTTTCGTTCTTTTTGTGAACTCTGGAAAATTTATGTGCATTGCAAAGAGAATAAAAATAGTATCTGACACTAACAAAATCACCTGGTCTTGGTTTTTCAGTGAACAGTTTATTTGTTGTTGTTTGTGGTGTACAGTTTTGGAAACTTACAAATGTAAATATGAAAATTATCAATTGTAATGTAAATTTAACTTTATGTGCAGTCATATTAATTTAACATTTCAATTATCATTTTCATTTGATTTAAATTGTCCAGGCAATAATGAGTAATTTATTTCATACTTGGATTGGATTTATATATCTTCAAACATTGAATTAATGTAATTACAGTATATGTACATGTATGCAATTTTAATAACTTCATCGTATAAATGAAACGCTGACTCGTCAAGAAAAGAAGGAGAAAAAATGCTGCAGCAGAACTCGTAGCTTCAACTTACTTCAACTTCAAGTAAGGGAACTTGGGCGCTGCGGAATGTCTACAACTTAGAAAGCATTTAAGCACCAACATGTATGTACAAATTTGTAAGTGATTTATACTAGATTTCAAATCAAGTTTGCCTGGCTTTTGAAATTATTAACATCAATTTATACAGTTAAGATCAGTCATCAGTCTGCTACATTCACACTGGTAGCGCAAGGAGTCGGCCAAAAAATGAAATTAACAAATCATTGGCATGAAAAGAACAACTACAGTACATGTATATTTACACACATAGTAACATACATAAACATGCAATTAGTAATTAATTACATGTATAAATGATACAGAGCAGATGCATCCTGCATCAGATGTTCTGATTCGATGCTGATAACTTTCTGCACCTGATCTGATAAGTCACAGATAAATCGTAAAACTCAAATGGTGTGCAGAACATCTACAGAGGCATAAGTAAGATCAGGAAAGATTCTTCTAGTTTGAGTTAATCTTACATATACAATGATATAGCCTTCGAAAATTGTGTATAAACCCCCAAAACATTCCATCGAAAATAGCAATGAAAATACCGATGCTACTTGGACTTCAAAATCACCATGCGTCATCTGAAAAGGGTACGGTACGATACTAAGTCGGTGAAAAACATACACCATACCTGCTGTACATTAAGTACATGTATAAATGAAGTACATGTATGTATACGGATTAGTGTGAATGAACGACACCGTAACAACAGTAATTATTTGTACATGTAGTTGGCCTACACCAAACTTGTACATCATGAACTATGACGTCACATATGGATTTATGTACATGTACATATACTACATAATTATGTAGGCTACAAACATTTTTATCTGGCGTTGCATTAGTTTATACTACATGTACATGTAGATCCTAGTGCCCTACATCACTCACAAAGCGGTATGAGTTAGGAATTTTATTTCAACTCTGTTTCAGAAGTGTTAAGGGATCGGTCTGTACAAACCGCGACAAACACGCCCATTTGCAAATGAATCAGGGTTTACTTTCCAAATACATGTACACGTAACTTACAGTTCTGTTACATGTATTCGTTTTACACTGCCATGAAGGCTAAACTGTCATTTCATTGAATAAAGAGGCCCTATCATAGAAATAACAATTTTTGAAAACTCAGCTACAGTTTATTAAATACATGTGTGACGGTAATAAATAGGCTTAATATACGTATAATTACGAACTAGGGGGATATTTGTAGATAATCCGGGGGGGGGGGGGGGGGGGAGAAAAAAAAAATTTGTGATAGAACTCTGTAAACAAGAAAGAAATTCTCTTATGATTTCTTGTTGAGCACATTGTAACGTTGAATGTCTTACGTCTTACTATTGACTCTTAAACTTCCATGTCCTACTCAACAAACGGATTTGATACAAGACTGGGACCATTTACAGAATGGCTTACACAGTAACATACACTTACTACAGTACCAACAATTACACGCGGATTATCATGAGGTTCAAACGAAAGGAGAAAATATTTCTGCACATAAGAATCAAGACGCGTAATCCACGTGTACATGTACATGTATATCATTTCATATTATATTTCGGACTCTCAAGGATTAGAAAGTATATGTACATGTAATAGCTTCTGATTTCATCCCAGCCTGTATATTTTAGTATAACCTGGGATTAAATCAGAAGCTGTTATTTTCTTTTGTGAGTAACTCATTTTTTTTGTATATTTATTTTGTTTTGTTGTTGTCTTTGCACCAATTAGTTTATGACTATATGTGCAATGCAGGCCTAGATCTATTTGCTTTTCTCATACTTAGCCGGCCATGAAATTAGGACATCAAATGTCCTTCCTCACTCTTACAAAAACGTGAGAGAAACACCATGGCCTTTCTTGTGAAGTGTCTTAAGAAAGTGCTTCTGTGCCAATGTCTTTACACAACACAATATAATGAAAGTATTACATATACATGTAGTTATAACAATTTATATTAGCGCCTCACTCCCGAAGGGCCCGAAACGCTTTACAGAACCAACGTGTTTTACAATCACTAATAGAATAACCGAATACTTGTACATGTATGCGTCAATACAAATTATAGGAGCAATACATACATTTATATTATCATAACATGGCATGCAAACATGATCAGATATATGCTTTTCCTCACGCGTATTCAACAGAAGCAAAACACACTCTGTACTAAAGCATGTAGACGACTGACAACCAATTCAGAGTCGGACAGGTGTTTGTTGATCAAACATGATTTTAGGTGATATTTACAGCTGAAAAAGCTGAGAATAAATAATAGAAAGGTGATGAAGGCCGTAAGTTTCAAGAAGGTAGCCTAAACATGTACATAAATGGGCTAGATAAGCTGGAGCTATAACTATAAATTTCTGAGGACGAATACAGAAAGCTGCCACCTTTTGTTGTTGTTGTTGTTGTTGTTGTTGTTGCTGGTTGTTTTTTTTTTTGCATCCTTTCAGTCCTAAGAAAGTAGGATTATCTCGGTTGTAAATGCCTGCCCAATTTTTGGTGAGGAGAATTTTTGTGGGTAGAAGTTTTGGAATCTGGAAATTCTGCCCGGACAACGCGACTCCGCTAACTCTTCATCCGATATTTACTGCCAAGGGTTACATTGTATTTAACGTGCATAGCGTATATACGGGACCTCTGAAATATATTTGCCCGTATCGGAGAAGACTAGACGTCGGGCCAGGGGACTGTTGAGTCACTGAAAAAAATGCAGGTTCTAATCTTCGTATCTTCCTATCTCCCGACGGCAGACCCAAGACTCGAGTCCGCGACCTCCACGATGTGTTTTTCACTGTAGCCGACTCTATAGGCCCCTAATCACACGGGCACTGCGCCCCCGAGTTCGAATTGTTGAGTCTTCCGTCTTTTTCGGCTTGCCGCTGTTGGCTTTGCCATGTCAGAGAATGTAAGGTCCTTGCACTTTTCTGTTAGACTTATTGCTTTTGCTTCTTTTTCGCAGTCAGAACTTCCGAATTTCATCGGCCCTGCTGGGGTGGTGCTGGCCGCAGTATTTGGTTCCCCTGCGTCTTTGCAACCAGTCGAAAAGAATTCACCGATACGTTCTATACATAATTATGTACGTCTTTCAACCCTCTGGAGGCAGTTATCTCGACTCATCGATATCCCGGAAAATCCCAATGAGTGAATGACCCATGTCCTTGGCATTGCCTCGGCCGTAAGTTTGCCTTACTTCTTGGTTTGACCCTGTTACTGTGGGCAAGAAATTTATGACTTCTATTGAACCTAAATGTCCTCCAAATAATACTAGTAGTCTAAGTAAGTAGTGTTAATGATTTAATGACGTAGGAAGACGCTATTATTTCCCGAAATTTTGTGTTCTACTATTGCCACCTTTTGGAACTGTTTTTCTTTCTCTCTTTCTTCTGCCACTTCTTCTTCTTCTTCTTTTTCTTCTTCTTTTTTAATTTTTTTTTATCGGCCTTTCACTTTCATGCACCGAAGGGGGCTGTCTCAGCCTGGTTGCCACCTTGCATTCAAACCCAGCTTTTATAGGTAACCTATATGAGTAGAGGAGTGGCATGGTGACATCTCGAGGTGATAGAGGCTAAGCAGGCTGCATGGCTCTGAGCACCCTTTGAAGTTTAGCAAACTTATCCTTCTGCAATTGTCAGGAGAGAGTTGCACAAATCTAAATGTGATGATATTAAAGGTGTAGAGAACCGCATGTGCTAGATGACTTGTTTTCCTCAGTTCAGCATAGCATGTACTAATCAGCTGATTAATTGGATGTTCCATTGATAATGTCTTATCTATAACAATACCTAGATCTGTAGCCTTGTCAGTGAAAACGATTTTATAACCAGGAACTGAAATAGTTGTCGCAGGGTTAAACTTTCCCTTGATGCCATGGTTTCCATTTTGTCATCATTCAGTTTTAGTTTATTCATTTGCATCCAGTCATGGACAGCTTCGATGCATTATTGTACATCCCATATAACGTTATCAATATGGTTTGGGGTTGAAGGCTTATATATTTGTGTATCATCAACGTAGACCTACATGACATGATCGTTTATTTTATATTCGGTAAAACTATTTGCAAGAGGCTGAGTACAAACACGTGACTGTACATTAAACCGATCCTAAAACACAACCGTAGGGCACGCCGAATTTTATTCCAAGTTTCGTGAATAGTTATTCCCTATGACAACAGCTTGTGATCTATCACTTAGGCAACTCAGTTCCAGGCAGACCATTTGAAGCTGCTAGTCTTTGAATTAGTATAGATTGATCTAGATTATCAAATGTTGCAGAAAGATCAACCATCAAAGAATGGAAACCATGCCTTGATCGGCAACAATGAGAAGATCATTCGTGACACGGTGACACGCAGCAATGGTGTTTCTGTGTCTGTGGTTTTTCCTATAAAATATAATGATTGAAAGGTTTTTGTAAAATTGTTATGACTAAGCTGTTTCTGAATTGAGGGACAACCACCTTCTCCGGGATTTTATAAAGAAAAGGTAGATTTGACAATGGACGATAGTTTTTCAATTCACTGAGGTCTAGACTCACTTTCCCAAGCTATGGAAGAATAGAGACCTCTTTAAAACATGATGGTACAATGCTGCTAGTTAACGATGTGTTAATCATTCAGGCAAGGAAGTTGAGATCTAATTAATAATTATGTACATGCATATCAACAAGGAACGAACGCCATCTACTATAATGAAATCTACCGATTAGAAGGTAGATCTACAGTAAAACTCGCTAATAACGACAATCAGTGTTTTCTAACAAAAATGTTTCGTTATTACCGATGCATCGTTATTCCAGTTTCGAGAGAAATAACGATTTAAGTCAGTGATATTTATAAGGGAAAATAACAATGCTATTCATATCATTTTCATAAAGTTACTTCCTCTATCCGTAAACATACGTTGGCATCACATCCGACATGCCGTGTTGTGTTTTAGGCGACATAATATCTTGCAATTACGTTTTGATTTTACACTCACTACCTTGGTGATGGCAACCTTCAGGTCGATGCTGATTCGTTTTCCTTAGTTGACAGTATGCATGATAGGAGCAAATTGCGATATCTAGTAGTAAAGATGGACAGATCGTCTTTCGGTAGTGCATACCCAGGCCGAACAGTAGGACATCGCTCCTCATAAGTTATCGAATGCAAACACACAGACATGCGGGCGCCAACACAGCGAGTGCAGTAACACCGAACATACATACCTAAACTAATATAGAGTAATAATAATGGATTGTCTTTTAAAATACATGTATGGCGCAGACGCACAGACGTTCACCAAAGCCCTAGAAAATAAAATCAATGAGATGATTGTGATGTTTGAAAAGGGTAGACAGAATACGTTGGACAAAATTCCAAACAAAAATGAAATCTGTGATATTTTGAAAACAAGACCTAGATTTAGAAAGTTAGAATACTTTGGCCCTGTCGAGAGACACAACACCACAAAAAGACATTTAGAAGGGAAGATAGAAGGCACTAGAGCCAGAGACAGACAAAGAACGCTGTGGAGAGACAAGGAGTGGTCGCATTAATCCCTTACGAGATGCATACGATTAGCTAGTGATCGAGTTGCCTGGAGGATCATTGCACGCCAACCGCCAGGACAGTGAGGGCACCACACAGACAGACATTTGAAAGCTGGAAGTCCGAGAAATGATTACTTCCCTTTAAGTTCTTTGCCAAGAACAAGATACATGTATATAAGGACATGTATTGTAAAATGGGAAAAAAATAGCCTTTTCTCATGTTATTTGAAACATGAATAATGAGGATTACTCACCTCAGCATGTCAAAAAGGTATGTCTCGCTAATTAATGATTTGCAATCTTCTCCACGCAGCCAAGTTCTAAGAAATAATGTGGTGTCGTAATGAACCAAATTTATCAGCCAGCTAAGCTATTTCCCTTTACCAAGTACAAGCGGTAAATGTTTGGCACAAGCATTACACAAATGAACAACAATAATATGAAAAAAAATTGAAATATCACTTGGCAAAGGGAAGTCGTTTGGCTCAATAGACCCTTCATCATTCATGTATATAAATGTAGAGATTCTACAATACCGTTAACATTTTCATTTGAGATTAGTGGACACCTCTTCGTGAAGAAATAAACAAGTAAAATAAAACAAAACAACAACAATAATACAATTTTAAAGAATATATGTATCATATCAAAAGAAAAGAAAGCAAACAAACAAAAACTATTTTTCTCTTGACACTGATTGATGTAGTACACTGAATAAGGAGGCTAGATCAGTGACACATGCTAGATCAGTGACACTCTATTTTACATACATAGAGTTGTAGATTCCCGGCTGGGAAACCAAAACTAAACATTGACAAAATCGTAGGCTAGTGTTAGCCCTATGCAAGCTAATGTAACATTTATGATACACATGCACGTGACATGTAGGCCTAAAATGATAGGCCATAGATTACTGAAAGATAAGAACATTATACACGTAAGTGTTATACATAAGGAAATTCACAGATTATTGATGACGAACACGCTGTCGTCTTTAGAGCTGAAAATCCAAGCTTGATTTGAATTTGAAATAATGTTACCGAAGTATCGTTTCATTTAAAAAAAAAAAAACTGTGGAGAGCTCTAGAGGGTTAATACTCGAGAATGGCCCATATAGTGGCTTAGTGCCGGGGCTGATATTGAGGCATTTCACAAAACGATTGATTAAGAATATGATTTAGTAGCCTATGGGCAAAGTGGAAATCTGGCAAAATCGAGATAATAATAAACACATAGTGTCTCTAGCCTGTTAATGAGGTGGTCTCAGATTCATGATTGCAAAGATGCCAAGCAGATGCATCGATACTCAACTGCTGAGGAGAAATGGTTCATGCATTAACACTGGATGTGTCACCTGAAACCGCTGGAGTGCCGTCGTATACTTTTTTTTATCA
Source organism: Peronia peronii (assembly GCA_039654565.1). Taxonomy (NCBI): domain Eukaryota; kingdom Metazoa; phylum Mollusca; class Gastropoda; order Systellommatophora; family Onchidiidae; genus Peronia; species Peronia peronii. The sequence goes on from JBCEWB010000003.1 coordinate 1,512,281, forward strand.
TGTTTATTCGCGATAAAGAAACAACAGCCAGCTAGACCGAAAGGGCACTATATCACTAAAAGACGAGCAAGTCTACAGTGTAACTACATGTGTTTTCTTTTTGTTTTTTTCTTTTGTATACTGGTAATGTATCTTATTTGGAAAATGATTCAGAAATAAACATAAGTATTTAGTGCAAGCTACACGTATAATATTATTGTAGGCCTATATTGAACGAGTCTTTGAGCCGATCGGTTTCGTGACAGCTCTATCTATGAAATGTTCAGGTTCTCAAAGAATAATAGTACTTAATATAGGCCTATATACACAGCATTTATGTAGCGCTTAACACCGAAGAAAACAAGCTCTTGGACTTAGTTCTCTACAAACAAACAAATAAGCAAACAAACAAACAAAATTAGATTAATGCAAACATGGTCACACAAAGCCACAGACACACTCCCAATGCACACTCACATCCTGCATTATAATATAATTAATTCTCCTTCATATTCTTAGTCTCCAACCTCATCTCATTTAAGACAGTAAAGAACAAAAAATGTGTTTTGAGTTGCCGATTAAATTTGTTTACATTGAGTAGCTTCAACATTCTCTTAAATTTTGAGTAAAGCTATTCTAAAGAACAAGATGATAAAATAAAGTACTTTAGCTCTGTCCCTGCACATTCCACAACTTTGCTATCTTGATTTTTACAATGATCACAATAGCAGCTCATAGAATGGACAAAGATCAGCTCATGTACCGGTATTACATTAAACGATCAACCTCTTGAATGAAGACCGTATTCCTTCCTCTTTCACAACATAACATGGAGATTGCGGATTAGGAAAAAAAAGAAAAGAAAAGAAAAGAAAATCCTGAGCTATAACATTTTTTGACTTTTAAAATTTAAACTTGGCGCCAAAATAGTTACCGCCAATACGATTTAAAACTCAACCGCCATCTTTTCATTCTTCTTTTCTTTCCTTCTCTCTTTTTCCCCTCTTATTTCTTTTGCTCTTTCTTTTGCTCTTTCTTTCTTTCTTTCTTCCTTTCGCCCTTTCTTTCAACCCATCTCCTTTCCTCCCGCAACCCCAACAAAATTCAAAATTTATCTCCATTTTGACATAGAATGACTCACTGGAGAACATTTTTTAAAGTCACTTCCACATTATTAGAACACGTACATGTATTTGTAAAGACATTCCACGCTCATAAGTCACAATCTGCTACGCTGAATGAAATGCAAGCCTTGGCAAATGGCAACATTCTGATTAGATAACAGTAGTAACTCGAGCACATCCCATGCCACAGGTTTCAGTTTCAATCTGTTGCACACAATTAAAAAAAAAAAAAAAATCTGACACATGTATCTTGAATATCTTCTGACCCCAATGACAGATAATCTTTAGCAAATACCTTCAGTTGTGACTCTGCCTTTCCCTTCAAATATCGGCACCACCTGAATAGAATTCACGTTAACATTATCTGACACACCAACTTGTGTATGCTTTTTTTTTATCTGTTTGCTCAGTTGTTTCCATATATGTAATGTCCCAGTTGATTAAGAGGATGAGCAATCAAGTCGGAGAGTAGGCCTTAAAATTGTCAGACATTAATTGGCAAATTCGGTATCAAATTAAAGATAGTGCAATATTTTGTGCCCATCACAAGCCAAAAGCAAAATCCGATTAGCATGGTGCAGTTTGGTGCATGCATTTAACTGGCAGTATGACCCTCTGCAGAAAATCACGAATCTATTCTTATTTTTTCCTCATTAGGATTTAAAGGGAAGGGTGTGTTTTTGCGCAATATGTTATCATTCTTTCCGCTCACAATTCTTTCTGATTTTTGTTTTTGTGTTTTCCTAATTATTCTTTTCATCTACATATACCGGCATAAACAGTATAGGTGCATGTATGTATGCAATTGTTTCTTATCTTTATGCATTCAGTTGCTATTTATTTTTCGAGTGCATTAGCTGTATGCTTGACTGAAAGAGTGAGTAAGTTGAAAAATGTGATATATTCCAAATTGAAGGGACTTCATCAGTGTAGTGATGGACGCGTATCGTCGCCACTGCCCGTCATCCCATCTCTGGGAAGTGTATAAGCCACGGACTGAAGATTTTCAATCCACCCGACTTGGAGTTGGAGATGGATGCAAGTTTAATACCGATAGCATTTCATGGATCTTTCTTATCTAGCCGTTTTGTATTCTAGTGCCAGAAGATTGTGTGTTTACCAAACTCGAGTGCCACGTGTTGTTTTAAAAATCCTTTCACTGTCAAAACTTCTGTTCTTTTTAGTGTGTGTTACACATGTTACTTGAAATCCCATTCTTTTTTATTCGATTGCCTTTTATTTTCCTGGAGCACCATCTAGATGCTTGTAATGTAGGTCTGCCTACCGGTATGTAAATATGGCTAGAAGGATGGGTGAGGTGATGTGCTCCAAATTCAAGAGGTTTTATCATTACAGTACATGTCCAACGTATAATACGTACTTTGACAAAACACCAGTTACATGAAAACGCTATTTTGAAGAAAATATTTAGCTTGTGCAAACTACTTTGAACAAAGTACACTTTTTTTATATTTTACATAGAACAAAGTGACGCAATGGACTGTTTTTTCATATTATGGATGGATACATGTAGTTATAATTAAACAAACAGGTGCGGAAAAATGAAACATTAAACTATAATGAAAATGGTGTTTTGTGAAAGAAACCAGCACTAGATATCATCACCACCACACCACCATCCTTCACTCCATCTCTGGACATAGGCCACGGGCTAATGATCCTCATCCAGCCCGATCTTGAGATAGTGTTTTTAGTACTATTTCCTATAGCAAATAACCAGTTCTTCTCACACGGTTGCTCAAGCATTTCTTCCGGGTGATTTTAAAGTCTTACTATTTTGCTCCTTTTCTCTGGAGTTTGTAGTAAAATAAACTATACAAATACAACTACCATGTTTGTACATGTACAAGTATTTTCTGCATTCATATGGTTATACAAATACATGTACTACTACTGTAACTGTTCTGGAAGTGGAGCAACATACATGTATCACCAAATTATGTTACATATCAGTCCAAGCTGGGGTTACCAACAATGAATTCATTTGTCAACAAAGACAACGTCAGCATTTCTAGCACCCAGATACCACACAGAACAAAGACAGCACATGTTTTCCAAAGATACGACACACAGAACTAATAATCATTTCTGTAACATTTTGTATTCTTATTTATCATTACACTAATATATAGTCATGAACAGATTAGTTCTTCATATTGTGCAAGATGACATAGGATACTACATACATGAACAGATAAATATACACGGATCAATAATACACACAATTACTTTATTGTATATACACACATAATATGTGAAATCTTCAGAGTTCAAAATGGTATAGTTACTGTATTTATGGTCATTTCTCTAATTTGTAGGAATATCATTAAATCTATATATGCATAAGTGTGCAATTTAATAACCACCATTCCACTATCATGTATACAGTATTCCTGTTGGTATACATGTAGTCTATTTGTCATATGATTGGGTGAAACAAGTATCATCTGCAAAGTGGGCACAAGTGGGAAAATAAATTTACTGACCATGTGATCATAAGAGTTACATGTACTTTGAGCCTGAAGTAGAACATCTTGACAAGAATCATAGCTAAATAATTCTTTGTTTTTTTTTTGTCCCACCCAAGTAAAGAACACTCATGCTCTTTTCCATAGTACATGTGCATGTACCAACAATTCTTTCTACAGTTTATAAATTTTGATACCAGACTCCCTTCACTCAGTCACATTATTATTTGTCAAATATCTACAACAACAATGGCCTCTTAGTACTACTGCTGTATTTATGACCACTATGCTACTCCAGAGAAACATCACACATATGCATGTATCTACTAACCATGTGTAGACTACAGTTTAAACATCACTCATTCATTTGTTTTCTAACAGGTGACATTAACCCTACAAGTGTCAAGGGTCTAATCTGATCAAAGGACTTGCTGAGCATGCTTTGATTCTGAAGTATTTACCAAATGACAAACAGAGCAGGGAAAATAGATCTGGAGATTGAAAGGTTTACCGACAAAGACCGTAACGCAGGAGGAAAAAAAGTACACATTTCTTTCTTGCATTTTGGTCTGGATTGTCCTTTTTTTAACAACAAAGATAACAATAGATACCCTGGTATCTCAGCAGTTTCTGTTAGAAGTAAGTCTACATCACACATTATACATGTCCTGGAAATGAGCTGGTTTTAATGTTATCTACCCTTCACACTCACTGAGCTTTATGCCCAGGTATAAAGTTCTACAAGTTCAGGAACTGATATCCATCAGTTACATACATATATTGATGATTCCTCCATTTCGACTTTTGAAAATATCATTATTGTTGTAAGTGTGATTACTATTCTTTGGAGAAAATTGCGATCTGATCACTGAAAACCAAATTGTTGTCAGTGCCAAATTTAAAGAAAATAAACTGTTAATAATCCAATGTCAGTATTCAAGATGAGGAAATTTCACAGAAAAGTGTCTTTAAAACCCATACAATTGCAATTTTCTCAAAACACATGTAATAGTAGGGGCACTTAAAATATTAAGATATCATGGATTGAAAAATATTTCTCCCTGTATAAAAAATTCTACCAAATATGTTGACAATTTAAGGAAATGAACAGCAAGTCAGACCAATGTACAAAACTAAACTGATGCAAAATAAAAGCATTTACTAAGCATGTATTGCACAAGCACTATGATAAATAAATACACAGGTAAATGCCTCTACGCCAGATAAGATCAAATGAACTACACATCACTGATACAAAAGAAAAGACTTGTCCTCCAAAAAACTTGCAGCATGTACTACGAAGTGTATTTGTTCCCCTTTGTCTTCCCGAAACAAATATCTAACTATTATACATACATTTATTATTTATTATGCATACAACATTACAGTGGTGTATGTAATATAAAAAGCAATAATAACGGCAGCATATGGGACAATCAAGTGACTAGTGATATGTTTGAGAAACAAATGCAGAGCATTACTGCTGCTGGTACGGGCTACATACATGACGTACAATGTACTAGTTCAGTATAACTGTCTAAATTATTTATTTCAGTAATTTCAAGCCCAATTTGAAACCTTATGGTAATCTGGCCCAGTCTTATAACCAAGAGAAAGTTCACAACATCTTTCTCTACAATAATGGAATCTAACACTTTTTAATTTCAAACAAAATTTTAGTTCACAAAGAAGGAAAACTTTTTGTATATATATGTGGTGTTCTTTATATTCACTCAAATTTCAATGTGCTGCAGCAGTAAAAAATGTCACAAAACCTGCATTTTTTTTTTTAGGAATGAAAGAAAGCCTTATAATGTCATTATCTACATATACATACATGTATATTGCATCCCAAGTTTCCTGTAAACATAAAACAGACATTAAAACAGAATTAAATAAGAACTGACTTTTAGTCTTGAGCATGGCTGCCACCTGGTCTATGAAAAAAAAAAATCTGCAATATATGCAGTTTTTCCCTTGTCTTCGCACCAATATTATCTATTTAATTTTGAAGCACTTTTAAATAGACAGTAATCCATCCAAAAAAAGATTTTTTGCCATAAAGTGCATTACTGCAATCAGAAAATAGTTACAAACCCAAGAGGAGAACAAGATACAATTTCTTGTAATAAGTGTACATAGTTCTCCCCCACTTTGCTTTTGTTGTCCCCTCCTTACAAGTTTCCGAGAGCAGAAGTTAATTGTAAAATTTTGAATTTCCAGTACCCCTTCATATCAAATCTTTTCTTTTTCCTTTTTTTTTTTTTTATGTAATTGCTTTATGTCTGTTAGAGATATCACAGTAAATAAAGCCCATATATGATAAAGTGAAATCAAATGTACAATGTACAATTAAGTAGTAAAATACTGTGTTTGCATAAGAATAAGACAGATCCAAGAAGTGTGAGTTGCGCAAGATCTGTGTACGCAAATATCACAGCAGATCACTGCACTGTTTTAAGACATTCCAAATACTCTTGACTGTCATCAAACCCCCAACAATTACACAATGGTCTGTGTCCTCCAACTTTGAAAATTATTGCGCAATTTGTGGTGGGCAATTTGTGACAATCCTTGTCACAGGATGGAATGAAGTTTTAGAGCACAGAGGATTTCTTGCTCTTTCCCCGTTTCCCTAAAGTGTCGCAGGAAACTGATGGCCTGCAAATGTTCCTTCAAAGAATATTTGAGTTCAAGAAATAAAAAGTTCCGGCTTAAAGGGAAAATGAGAGGAGACCTTTGTTACTGTGATATGTTATTTTGTGAGTATGTCATTTGTATAATACAATGAGCATATCTTTGAGCAATCAGCTCCCTGACATTCTTAGATCCATCAATTGTTCTCTGGATTTTTCGTTTATTTAATCTGTCACTGAAATCCATTTCATACCGCCAATTATCTTAAAACTTTAGTAGGTAGTCTCGTTATTCCTTTTATACATGTATAGGTTCTCAGGAACTGGTAAGTCAACAAAATTTAATATCAGGCACTTCCTCTGAAATCTATTTTATATTGTGAATTATCCTAAAACTTTAGGCAATCTTGTCAATGAGACGGAATGAGGTGTTAGAGCATAAAGATTCTCTCCCCTAACTTCTGTTTTATAGGTTTTCAAATGCAGACCAGAGCGGGATTCCCCAGTCACCAAATTGAAGCTGTAGTAATGGAGGGGACACGTGATCAAATACCTTTCGCCCACCTCCTCAATATCACCCTGTTCTAGAGGTCCTTTGGCATGGGGACAGCTTGAATTACTCAAGAAAAACTTATCGGGGGCAACAAAGAAAAGTGCCAGATTGGGACCGTTCTCCATAAAAACTTTCTGACAGGGTTTGGACTTCAAGTTTTCTATCTCACCCACCAAATGCCAATTTAATTCCTCTTCCGTTTTCACATCAGCTTCTTTATTTGCCATTGCTGATTGTTTACTTTATGCTTCAGCTCTAAATCAGACACTAATGGAGGCAGCATATGCACTTTAAGATGAATAAGGATTTAGTTTCTCAGCTTACAATACTGTAATTTTAGAAAAAAAAATTAATACAAATTTCTAAAATAGAAGAAAAAATCCAACACAAATGAACAATTAAAAAATAAGTTAAAAGGAAGCACTACATATATTGTATTTTTTATTATTCTTTTTCAGGAAATGGCAAATGTAATCCAGTATAATTTCAGGAAATCACCACTAACAAAAGCAGGTTGTCAGTACTGAATACAGGCAAATAATTTCAGATGTCAGCTATGCATAGTTTACTGCTATTCTTAAAATCATCTCATTGAAATTTTTGTTCAATGTAAACTGCTGATAAATGCGGGTCAGGTTGTGCAAGAATAGATTTATGATTTGCTGCAAGGCTGATCACAGACTAAATCACTTCACTCCCCTGTCAATTGCTTGTCTGATGAAATGATTCTGTAGGTTCAGTCATTCAAATCCAAACCATATTTTGGGTACAAATCCTTCGTCTGAACACCTTCCAACTCAGCTGGTGAAAAGAAAAATAAAGTTTAAATGTTAGTGAAAAAATTATAATTACATTTCAAAACCAGTACAGTATTGATGGCGGGTGATTCAAACTATGTAAGTGCATGTAAAATTTGGGATTTTTTTTTTTTTTTTTATATCTATTCTCAAACAAAACCAGATTAAATAACTCAACATTAAATCTTAAAAATATTAGAAACTGCTGATGTGAGTCAGTTTTTAATGTGATGTACAATGTCAGTGCTAAGAGATGACAATTTATGCTACAGGATGTTGTATTATGAGTACGATGTTCCTACATATCTAATTCTCCAGAGCGAAGACAGATGACTGACTTTTTGACCAGATCGGGTGCGTGATACTTGCAGGATTAACCCTTTGAGTCCTGAGCCTATTGTGACCTCCCTGCCTGAACTCCTGAGCAATTTAATCCTACATTTTACTATATTGCTTTTGCAGTAGATATAAATTACATGGCTTAACACTAGAAATATCAAGGGACTGACCTGGACAAAAAGTTTTGTTTTTTTATATTTTCCCCATTGGGCCATTTTCCCAGTAATGTACATTACAGAGCCAAAGCACTCGCGACTGGGCCTACACAGCTATTTCTTGAACATGAATAAAATAGCAGTATAAAAACCCTGGTATGCCAGTTCTCTTCTGACACTTTTAAGCTTAAATATATCATAATGTGATGTGATCTTATTAACTGCTCTGCTTGTTGTCAGATGCTACATAACTGACATTTGCCACCTGTATACCAGCGAGTAGGGTTCAGGGGGTTTAAAAAAAAAAAAAAGAATCATGAGCACAAACAAGACATCTCAGACATACTCTGTGTAACCTATCTAACAGAGTAAAAAAAAACAAAAAAACACCTGAATTATACAGCGTTCAAGAACATTTTTTCAGTTATCAATCGGTTCAAATTGTATAGCTTGTGCCCTTGCAAATCCAGACATATGTACATGATATCAACATGCACCACAAAATTTTCTTTTTGCTTTGGCGACAATCATTACATTAAAACAAATCTTTCCAAACATATGTAGATATCCAGCTCTGAGAGAATACTACCACTGACCACACCACTGTTTTCTTGTGATTATTATAAAGCTGGGTTAGAGCGCTTAAAAGATTTGGGTTATAACACCATCAATATGTACCTACAATTACAAGCTCTTGACAATACATTAACTTTCAAGGAATGACAGTATGACCTTTAGACTAGAGTCTTCATGTCCGAATGTTACATTACAATTACATTCCCTATACGCCTTTCAACCTCCTGCAGGTGGCTGTCTCAATTGTCAGAACTAAAATATAAAATACGTTGTTTGACAATGTTATCTTTTCTTTCCATTTTTAAAAAAAAAAATAGAAACAATAAATAAAAAAATGGCTTCTTTGCAATAGTTATCCTGATGCGGAGATTCTGGACTAAATTATTGTATAATACAATTTCTGTATGAAGATCTGCGTGGGTGTGCAGGCACACACACACACACACTATGTTCTCTGAAGTAATAACAATATTAATTAAATTAACTACATCATCTTAACTCTAGTGCTGCGGCCCAGCCTAAGGGCTACAACGCCCTGCGGTGTGCCTTGCTGGGTTTGTCAATCTGGATCTTGGCGCTAGTACTTAGCCTCAGGGTGTTTGTTCTGACTATAGAGACTCCGCCTTGGCTTCGAAGTGACCCAATGCAGGCCCAGATTGACCACCTTGCTGACCAATGTCTTTCTCTAATCCCTCCTCTAACTCCACGCTTTCTTCACATATAATAATATTTGCAATGAGCCAGTAGTCGGAGAAGGAATTGTATTTACAAAGACTTGTCAATTTCATGTGGGTGCCAGTTTTATCACCCCCTCGTCCCACAGACCATTCCCATTACAGTTTGTTCATAACCTGATGTAACTGCTTGGATGAAACCACTTCACAAAGGGGTGTATTTATGTCTACATTACAGAATCTCAGTGTAAACTGCAAGCTATCATCCCTGTGACCACATGGATTTAGATTATTCTTATTAGATCAGACCGGTTGATGTTGACGGGGCAGCAATGACTACAAAGAAATATATACAAGTAATCTAATGATGGCACAGAGTCACAGCATAAGAAAGCTATCTGAAACAAACTAACAGATACATAGGCTACTTTAGCTTTCATTCATGGCAATTATAGCACATTTGTACTCTCAGCAGCTTGATCACTGGTAAGTGTGAAACTTGTTGAGTGGGTCAAGCGGTCAGGGGAGTCTGCGCTATTATTCAATATGGTATAAACAAAGAGACTGCATA
>JBCEWB010000003.1:1529252-1553562 GCA_039654565.1 Peronia peronii
CTCAAGTCCTCTCAAGTGGTCCGAAACTACAATCAAAAGAAACTATATTATGATGCGAGAGAGTATCAAATACATGCTGTCTCTTTCTTTATACAGTGGTCTCCGCGTAAGAATCCTCCACCTAAGAGTCCAGTCTGCCTAAGAACCTGCCTCTGCTGCAAAACGGAATTTTTCCTCTATAATTTGCCCACTAAGAACCCGCTCCGGGCGCTTCCAAATAAAAAAATCTGCCTAAGAGCCCGGTGTCAGGCCAAGACACCCGAGTACTTATGGTATAGTTCCACATCATACTGTCCACTTGAGAGAAACGCACAGTGCTAGATATACAGTAAAATGGGGACAGGGGTGGAGAGAACAGGTAGACAAAGTAATGGAAGTGATGGTTGATGTATGACTGCATAATCAGGCCATGTTGTTGACTAATACATAACCATCTCTTTGTTTGACAACATGTGGGATAGCACCTGTGATTGGCTTTGTGGATAAGAAGGAGTAAGTTTAGCCTCCTGGCTGGTCGGCTGTTCTGCTACTTCAGTCGGTCTGTAAACACTTGGGTCACTCGTGTGATTATCCACGGGTTAGCATAGCAATATCATGATTTCAACAATGATACCATTATGTGAAAACTCACACGGCGTTTAAACGCTGGGCAGTACTGGTGTAATTATATGCTGAAAAATATCAGGAATTGTTATATACTAATTACAACATACACACAGGGAAGAAGGCTGTGCTTATTTGCACTGATACATCTTTAACTAACGGTAACGACCAACTAATTATAGTAGTGAAGACAAATCTATGGTCAGACGGGTTGCGTAACTTTTCAGTCCGCCTAAGAACTCGTCCGCTTTTTTTTGTCTCCCAATGACTGGATTCTTAGGCAGAGACCACTGTACCATATTGTTGAATAACAACGCAGACTCCCCTGACCGCTTGACCCACTCAACAAGTTTCGCATTGACCAGCGATCAAGCTGTTGAGAGTACAAGTGAGTTATAATTGCTGTGGATGAAAATTAAAGTAGCCAATGTATCTATAGTTTATATATCAGATAGCTCTCTTGTGCTCTCACTCTGTGCCATCATTAGGTCACTTGTATGTATTTTTTTGTAGTCAATTCTGCCCCGTCAACGTCAACCGGTCTGATCTGACAAGAATAATCCAAGTCCACGTGGTCACAGGGATGATAGCTGAGATTCTATAACGTAAAGTAAATACACCCCTGTATGAAGTGGTTTCGTCCATGCAGTTGCATCAGGTTATGAGCAAATCTGTAATGGGAATGGTCTGTGGGCCGAGGGGTGATAAAATTGGCACCCATATGAAAATGACATGCCTTTGTAAATACAATTCCTTCTCCTACCATTGGCTCATTGTAAATATTATTACATGTGAAGAAAAGGTGGAGTTAGGGGAGGGATTAAAGAAAGACATTGGTCAGCAAGGTGGTCAATCTGGGCCTGCATTGTGTCACTCCAAAGCCAAGGCGGAGTCTCCATAGCCAGAAGAAACATCCTGAGGCTAAACACTAGCGCCAAGATCCAGATTGACAAGCCTGGCAAGGCACGCCGCAGGGCGTTGTAGCCCTTAGGCTGGGTCGCAGTTCTAGAGTTAAGACATGGTTAGATCTAGATTCTAGATTAGATTCTAGACTAATCTGTTTTTGTTTTCCAATTCCTCAAATATCAAATTTGCATGCACACACACAAATATTTTTCACTTTTCAACTTTACCTGTCTTTTAGTTGTAAATTCAGAATAGAAGAAGTTGTCATCCTCCTAATTCCCCATTCCCAAAGAGCCATGCTCTGCCTTTGTGTTATGCAATTTACATGTCCCAAGATCCATTCAATAGTTCTTTCATTTTCAGGATTTCTCCACAGATGATCCGTTGTATTACCTGCTCCTTCTTCCATCTACCCTGATTGTGTTTGTAGTAGTGGTTTTCTTGAAGTGGTTAGGGTTGAAGTTTTTCACTCATAATTAGCAGTTTTCATCATTTACAAGGTAATTCATGTACAGTACTTCAGTTTTCTCACATCTATTTATTTAAGATTTGCAAAAACCAGATCATAAAAAGTTCTGTCATGCCACATAGGATATTTTCTGCATTGAACAGCAATGTAATTCAAAGAGATAAGTATATATTCATCAAAACTGGAGTAAATTAATTATACATACAGAATTTTAAAAATTAAAAACAGTACAACATAAAACTGAGATAACTTGCAGCATGACGTCCTGTGTAATTTACTCAGCATTTTATGACAGCATCTTTTAAACTATTAATAATAATGCAGATATATATATTTATTCTGTCCCCTTTCACAGAGTGTGTATCGAAGAAAGCTGAACTTTTCAAACACAGCATGGTAAGCGAACAGCACAATTGAATGCTACTTATGGTAAAATTTTGGACCAGTTTGCTTTGTGTTACAGTTTCTCTTTTTTTTTCCAGTCTCTTTACTATTTCTTATATGAATCAGATAAAATGATAACTGTACCCAGTTTCATTGCTTTTGTGATGTAAATTCAGCTTTTTTGGTTGTCTTAATTATTTCCTATCTTTGCATGACATTGCTTTATCATATCTCACAGTGCCCCCAGGCGTTGCCTATGACTTGGAATGGAAAGGGTCAGCCAGGTATAACTGGTATGCTAGCTGGCAACAGACTTTTGTGGCTCACTATACTGGTCTCTGAGTAAGGATGAAGTCATCAGATCTCTCTGTGAAATCATAGCTACATGTATATGTTTCAATTTAATTTTTGGTTATGAGTGTGTATTTATAACAGCATTTTTGTCAAGGATTTAACTTTTGAGACTATTCTACATATTGATAGTTAAAAGAAATGAAGACTATTTGAGCTGCCAAAATACATTGGCTTATTTCATGTCCCAAGTGTTACAAGATGTAACATATTCCAAATGTACAAGATTTTCTGATGCAGAGATATTTACACATAGGATTAGTAATGTCAGTGATATAAGTATAGATGTGGAATCCAAATGAAATAATTATGCTACTTAGCTTACTTGAGGTAGTGAAGATTTTTATTCAGTCACAAATGGAATTTGGTCACAGCAGCTTGTCATCTCTTGCAGTCTTGTGATGTGCCTTAAAAGCTTTAATTTATTGCAGAGTTTTCATATATAGTTCATATGGCATCTTCATAAATCTGAGTCGCATAGATGGACATGTGGAATATGAGTCTTCTTCAGTGGTCTTGAACATAAAATTGCTGAAAGGAAGTACAACTGAAACGGCAAAATTAGTGTTGGTGGAGAGACCCCTCATTCCATTCCTCCCCCCCCCCCCCCCCCGCCACATCATTTTTTGTTTGAAAATGAAATCAAATTAATAAAATGGGCAAAGTTTTTCAGTTGAGCCGTCACTGCTGTCATGGTATTTTAGGGATAACTTCCCTTCATGTCATCTCATGAATTCAGTGAATTTTAGTTGAAACAGCCCTGCGTTAGTTGAATTGTAATGCTAGGCTCGCTTTTTTACAAAATAAGGACAATAAAATCTGAGATCAGCAGAATACCAGCTGCATTCTACCATATTTTCTAAAAATAAAAATCTTTTGAAATAGTCATTATAATGTATCACACGACTGGTGAAATGAGTCCTATGTCTATGAATCTTTTATCTGAAAAGTAAGAATTTACTGACTGTGGGATCACAGGAGATAATTTTGCAAGATGAATACCTTGACTCAGGGGATTTTTTCACTAAAGTAAAGAAAGCTCATTTACCTATCACTGACCATCAGTGACTCTGTACATGAACAATTGGATGTCTCAACTGACTCATTTCATCCAATCAGATGATGTAAAATTGAATAGCTGTAATATGACATCTATTTACTGCCAAGTTTTTTGGTTTCAGGCATTATTTTTATTCAGTGACACTGTTGATTTCTTTCTGCTCCCTGTAATATGAAATAACAGTTGTGGAATATATTTTTTTCTTTCTTTTCATTTGACAGTTGATTATTGCATTAGTTATAGCATGGACAGAAGTGACGGGCCCAGTGACATCTACCTTGAAATGGAAACATATCTTGCCATTTGCTGTGCCCTGTGTTTGCTATTGCTTCAATAACAATTTGTCTATCTTTATGCAAGACCAGATGGATCCTGCCACATTTCAGGTAAATGGAATAAAATGAAATTTATATTATCTTCATTTTTACATGGTAGTGAAACAAATATGTTTGAATTCTGCTGTGGAAGATTTCATGGACAGTTCGCTGTTTTTTTTTTGTTTTTTTTTTATATATGATAGAAGTTTAGAAATCCTCAAATTGTGTAAAGTAAGGACTGTGAATTATTGTAAAGCAAAAACAACAACAACAATGTTGAACTTCCAGTGTTCTTACAGGAATAGTGTCTTTCACTTCCAACATAATGACCATAGTACGGTGGATAGATTTATTGGATACCCTGTATGTCAATCATATTGTCAGAGTGCATTGGAGTTTGTGGAGTCTGCCATTAACAGTGGTTGTTTTTTTTGACAGGTGATGTGCAATCTCAAAATAGCATCTACAGCAGTGCTGTACAGGATTATTATGAAGAGGTATGAGATAAAACCATAAGTGAAATGCAGAGGAATCTCATTTTCCCATTGCACTGACTGTACTCCTAGCTTTCATCAAGCAAATGGTGATACTTAGTTGTTAAAGATGATGCTGAATTGGTTGCAGAATTGTAAAATTTTGCTCCTGAAATTCAGGAAAGAGTTGCATAGCCATGGCTTTCTTTGTAGAAGCTATGTTTATCATACATCTTGGCAGCATTTCAGTGTAAAGTGATTCTTGATCTACCATAAAGACTCTAAACTGAATAGCATATGCAGTGGGAACCATTTGTCTTGCGCCCAGGGCAAATGAGTCGGAAGTCGCACTGGGTGATTACGACCTACGGCTGTTTTTGGCCATTTTTAACTTTTTTCTAAGATACCAAATTTTTTTTTATTTTCACAAAATGAAAATTCAACCTTTTTAACTTGAAAAAAGAAATATTTTGATATCTTGGTTGGAAAATAGTTAAAAATGGTCAAAAATGGCCATAGATCTTAATCGCCCGGTGCGACTTCCAACTCATTTGCCCTGGGCACAAGACGTTTATAACAGGACTGCTTGTAACAGGAAATTGTTTATAACAGGAGCATCGCTAATCCCCATGTCCACTCCTTCTTTGATATTAGTAAAATATTATCGCATATAGCAGTAGTCGGTGGCAGTTGAATCGCCTATAACAGGATACCTGTAATGCTAGACACTCACAATAGTACACCTGTAGGTCTGGCAGTACTCTGAAACTGCACGAGTTTCAAGTGGGTCAAGTAGGGTTACTAACATAATAGCTTGACAACTATTACATGTTATTTCAACTGCTTTGTTCACTGGATGTGCCATAGGAGGGGGGTGGGTGGAGCATGAGTGGCAGGTAGTGAGACCTGGGGGAGGAGAGGTGTGGCTCATGAATAATTCATAACATGATAGACACAACAGGCTGAGGTGGTAGGTACACATGGACAAAGAAAGGAATCACACGTGTGTAATGTGGCTCCTAACATTTGGTAAGATAGACAGTATTTATAGGTCTACATGTATCTCCGACCATTCACTGACCACTTCTTTGAGTTAACCAATCA
Organism: Peronia peronii; assembly: GCA_039654565.1. Lineage (NCBI taxonomy): Eukaryota > Metazoa > Mollusca > Gastropoda > Systellommatophora > Onchidiidae > Peronia > Peronia peronii. The sequence continues at coordinate 1,534,920 of JBCEWB010000003.1, forward strand.
ACAGTGATGAATGCTGATAAGTGCACTTGCATTTGTTGACATTTTTGTGAAGTTGATGTTACATTGTGCTTCCATTGTTGAATGCCGTGGATCAAGCAAGATTTATTTGCATGGCATTTTTATCACAATCACTTCACTATTCCACACACCACCATAGTGATTACGGCCTTTCACCTCAGCCCCATGACAATGCATGCAAGAAATTGCGCATAAAGGGATCAGTACAGTGGGAGAGGGGAAGCAGTTGGACAAGATAATATGATACCCTTTTGATCTTTCAGTGCACGTTTTTGCGTTACTCTCAACACTATGTTGGGGACAGCGATGGGGAAGAATTTGGTAGGAGGCCAATGAAGTGTCATGTGTTAGATATCCATATGGCTAAAATTAAAATTGCTCTAGCTAAAACTTTTGATTATTACATGTAGTACTATACATGTATACACTTTGGCCTTCTTTAATATAATACAGCATGCTATCGTCATTGCTATGGTCTTTACTGAATCACACAAAGGTAGAGGAATTCGTGAAAGGAGACTATCCATGAAAAAAAAGTGACTCCAGTCCTATAATCAGGCAAATAGCTAGCATTTTTTCCTTCTAATTCATTGTTATTGGTTATAGCAGGAATCACTTGTAACAGGACTTTTCCAGCAATCCTGTTTTATCATGGATATATATGTAGATTTATTTTGCATTGTGAAACAGCAATATATCTGTTTCTATTCCTTTATCAGGAGACTGAGAAATATACAGGTGGTTTCTCTTGGTCTTCTTATACTTGCAGGTAGCTTGAATAGGTGAGTAGAAAGAATGGCTATATTGTCTTATAATTCTCACATACTGAATCATGTATGTTATAGTTACAAGTCCAGTTGAATAACTTGAAGTATTCAAAACTTTGACTTTGATTTTGAAGTAGGTACAGGAAATGAAATTTCAGAGTGTTTCAGCTTCCACCTTTTGTTTTCCATGACATAGACCCTTTTTTTTTCAAACATTTTCATAATCAAATATGTACATGTATCTCAATTTTAAAGAAAGCTATGAACATTTGAAGGGCTGCAAAAAGCCTCATTTTTTCACCAAAGTGTAAAAACCGAACTTCCACTGGGCCTATTATGATAAACATTAAGACTCGCAACCATAAGAACTTGCACACACAAGCTCATATACCGGCATAACAAGCTGAAGTTTTTGCAGGAAGTATTTACAGGGGTGTAGGTTATAAGATACACCACAACTTTCAAACGAAAATGGCTTAAATAGAAAAGGAGGTGAAAATTGATATTTTTGAGTCCACTGGTCTCGCTGGAAGCCTGCATAGCCCCTTTTCTCACTCCCTGGCTTTAGAAAACATTGCATTTCTGCTTTGTACTATATCTTAGTGAAAAATGGATGGAAATTTCTTTGGTGTAAAAAAAAAGGTGAAAATTATGTCATTTACCATTCAGCATTCAGTTTTTGCTAAATAAAAAAATCTCTTCATGTTTAATTTTAAAAACTTTCAGTTGCTTAAATCTTACTTCACTGGATACTTAGAAGAATAAATGTCATCCATTCTTCTGCATAATTATCTAGGTTTTGGAATCAAATCTTACATGGCCCACACATGCAATCAGTTTGAAGATGAGAAGGGTCAAAAAGTCATTGAAGTCAAAGTTATATAAAGCTGTGGTAATAGTTCTTGAAGTGAATATTTTATTGATATGCAGAAAGCCTAATTCAGTGGGCACTTCATTGAGAAAATAAACAAGAAAGATGCCTCAAGTTTTGGTCTTACCTTCAGCGAGGTGTTTCTTGGCAGTTTGCTCTATATGCTTGAACAGTCTATAAGATACGCAAGTTGAATTCACATATTATTGTGTTAAAATTCAATTCACAGCGCACTGAAATGATGGAAAACCCACATATATTATCTCCTACACATTCTCAAGCTCACGTATAGTTTTTGATATTTTGAAAATTCCATATATGTATGGTGTAGATTTATTCTTTGCCTTCTTAGATGTACAAAATTCTTCCTGATATGTCATCTAAACTATTATTTTTTAATAATTTTCAATTCCAATTCTTTCACAGTTATACTGGATTCTCTATGAGAGCTTTATCCTTGCAGCAAATTCATATAACATTGCCAGGGCTGATCATGGCTGTAGTCTACTGTATGGTGTCTGGTTTTGCTGGTGTTTATACAGAATATATTCTAAAAAGGGACATGGCAGTGAGTTCAAATGGAAAAGCGGTGTTACTGACAGTGATACAGAGACAAATAAGTTTCAGGATTTTGTTAGATTTCATAGGAACAGAAAATATTTGAAAAGAAACAGAAAGAAAAATTGTCTTGCAGTCATTAGAAATTCTTGCAGTGAATTAAGATTTTGCATGTTGATATGTATTTAGAAATCACAAGTGAGAATATTTTGAGACAGTCTATGCGTACTAATTATTAGGTTGTGGACATGATATATTGTGTAGACTTATGGGAAAACATGCTTTGGGACAATTATGGAAAAACCTTTAGTGGGGTCAAGTATTACAAAGGTGGTCAAGCACAAGTTTTACTTTAAAATCAAGATTTTGAGGATACTCAGTTCCAGTGCACTCTGATAAGAATTTCATACATTTGTTAAACTAGCTGAAAACAACAAACAAAAACAATGGATTTGTTTTGGAACAGTGTTGCAAGTTAAAAGCAAAATTCTGTAGAAAGAAACAAAAAAATGACAGACCATGAATTCCAGTGAGAGTGACAGTTGCCACATGATATGATCTCTTATTTAAGCTTTCATTAACAGTAACATTGCCATATTGTATCACGAGATACTTGTTGTTTTTTTTTTATGTTCCATTTGCAGATTTCCTTACCTATCCAAAATTGTTTCCTCTATACTTTTGGGGTTCTTCTAAATTTACTGCTTTGGCTGTTTCAAGGAGGTAGGTGATTGACACCCAGGCTACTGTGTATCTTTCTTCATAATGAAGCACTGATAAAATCTCAGGTTTTTTTTTCCCAGGTGATTTGCAGTTCAGTTATAATTACAGACTAGCCATATCATGTATAGGTTAATGTGCACTGTTTTCATAATTCTTTTCTTGTTGAGAATATGTTGAGAATGTATTTTGATTTACCAAGTTTTTTAAGTAAGATTTAGATCTAGATTAAAATTGACTGTATACATCTAACTCACTATTTGATGGTGTTGTTATGAACCTCATCTTATGATTGATATGTCTTCTGTTTCATTTATTACATACATGTATAATTTAGGGATGTTTCTTTGTCAGTGGTAGATGATTACAAGCAGTTCTTTTTAAAATTATTCTATGTATACTGATTGATCAAGAGCCGCCTTTTTTTTTCCCAGATGTGAAACAGGGTTTATTCCATGGCTACACTAAGTACACGTGGGCAGTCATTGTATGCCAGGTAAGTTTTACTTGCATAGAGTTTTTTTCAAATAAGTACAGTTGAGCAAAGATAATTTGCTGGGGATTGCAAATGTATTTGAAGAATCCTTAATTAGAAATATATTGTCAGTTGACTGATGAAATTGTGAATCCCACATTTATTGACAAAATCATTTTTTCTCAAAAATTAAAATATTGTTTTCTTGAACTCCTCAAATATTATGTAATAATCAAAACATGAATATGCCAGTGCCCTTCAAATTTGTCTTATCAAATCGTAGAATTCAACATGGTGTGGTATTGAAGATTTGTTGATGTAACTGAAGACGGCCATATGGCAACAATGTCCATGAACCTGATGCATGCCTTTGATCTATAGAAGGCTTATGATATATCATCTTGTCTTGTTTTCATTAATTTTATATGGTCACTTTGATTTTTCTTATTGTTAATTTCCAAGGACGAAGTATTTCCTATATAGTCATCTCCAACTTACACAAATTAAAACCAGCTGATTCACAGATCTGTGAATTGATAACAGTCAGTTATCTCACTTAATGGCCAAGACAACCCCTGTAGGCATTGAAAGGCCTAGCAAAACAAAACAAAAATTTCAAGGAACATCTAGTCTTTGCAGATAAGGGCGAATAGATTTCGGAGATCCCATATGTACATTACATATTAAAATCTGATGAAGAGTGGGCAGAGATGCTGCTGTCCAGGCAAAATTTCCAAATTTAAAATTCCTAGCCACAGTTTTTTGTCTCCAACTGGGCATGCACTTAGACAATCCTATTTCCTTGGGGTTGAAATTCTACAATATAGAAATAAAATTAAACATCTCAGTTAAATGGCACATGCATTTTTGGGATTGATAACAAAGTGGACCTTTGTCAGATGTTCTTTCCCCACACTTGGATCCACAATATCAGGAGAAAAAAAAAAACACACATGCTCAGAATATCCCTGTCTGCAGGGAGATGTTCCTGTCCACAACTGGTCTGACGCAGTACTCTGGACGGATCAAATTTGAACGAACTAAGACTCCTGTCTGACCCAACAACCTCTACTCACTATGTGATGACGTCAAGGACAAGTTGGTTAAATTTGTAGACAGTTTACCAAAACTACCATCTCACTATTGACTCATGTGAAGAGTCTCAGAATCTCAGCAGTGATGGACAAGTCAAGACAGACCCAGTGGCTGTTTCAAAAAATTTCTCTGGCGATTGTCCAGAGCAACACCTTCTCCATAATTATCTCGGCAAGGCAGTCATTGCTGTCACCTTATTACAACACCAGTTGAATAAACACCAACGTTTATAAGACAAACGGTGCCCGACTACCAGACTGTAGTGCTGGGCAGAAATCTGAATCTTGATTTGGACAACCAGTTCTGAAGTCCAGCTTAAATAATTAAATTTTCGAATTTATTTGGTTCATTTACCCAATCAGCTTATCAGGTTCATTTATCCAATCAACTTTTCAACATTATGCATGGCGTGTGGGTTGGTTGTGATCACTGGCCTTGTCTTGTGCATGGAGTGTTGAGCGTGAAGGGGAGAGAGAGAGTGCTAAGTTTAGGCCCATATTGCTGCATTGGTGTAAAAGATCAAAGGCATCACCACAAACAAAGAGGATCAGAGGCACTGTAAAAACTGTGATACTTGTGAGAACAAAAGAAACATAAAATCGTGTACATATATTTGTGTAAATACATCATTGTGTGTTACATCACTTGTCAGTCTTGGTACAAGTAGTGAAATGAAAGTTTTTTGTCTCATGTAAATTTTAGTCAGTGTTCAGTCAATTCATCAGTCGACCAGCAATACTACTTATACAGTATAACAAGTGACCACACTGCTGCGAAATAGGATTTTAAATTGTATTATCTCCCTGGATTAATTTTCCCCACCAGGGATGCATCTTGAATGGTGTTTGATAGTCATGTAATAAAATAATCATAATTTGTTGTTTTGATTTTCAGGCCTTGAACGGACTGATAATGTCACTCATTTTGAAACACAGCACCAATATAGTCCGTCTGTTTGTCATCACATCAGCAATCCCTGTGGCAACCTTCCTGTCAGTATTTATCTTTGGTTTACAACCTGGGCTGGAGTTTTTGGTGGTTGTTTCACTTGTTATGAGTGCCATTTATTTGTATAATTATAAATCAAAGTCATGAGCAAGCGATGCAGTGAGTGTAACTTGTAACTTGTATGAAAGTGTCATAGAAATATAAAGATTTTACATCCGTTCAGGAAAAAGGCAGAGTGGCCACATTTATATTGATATTTTATTTGAGCTCAGACACGTTGTCGAGAAATTGACTGCAGTATTTGATATAACGAGACAGTGAGCTGTGTTAGCAGTGATAGAGCTTCAGCATTAATAATATTAATATTGATAATACTAATAATGAATATTATTCATAATATTAATATTACCAAATTAATTATTAATATTATGTAATAATTTTGTTGGCATAGATTGAGTTGTTCAGTGACACTGAAGATGAGAAAATAAAAATAAGTGTAGGTAAATCATACATGCTAGCTGGCGACACATAGGTATTTGAAACAAGAAGATGAAATTATATAATTATATTACAACACTATGTTAATGGGAAGATAATGCATTATTTGTCCCAAAAAAGAATTCTATAGATGTAGCTGTAAACTTCATGTAAATGATGAATCTCTCTTTTTTTTTTTTTTTTTACTTTATGAAATGCAAGATGAATAGTGGCCACAGCTGTGGTGGGACTGGGTCACAGCTGTAGTAGGACTGTTTTAAACCATAGAAAAATATCACACATATCAGTTTTTGTATCTTTATACCAAATAGTGTGGCTTTTTTGTAATGGAGGCTATTTACATATCTCTTTGGGGGGGGGGGGGGGTGGATACCTTTTATTAGTTTTAAGAAGAATTGTATTTATGGCAGTCAAAGAATTTTAAATGAAGTTTCATCTACAAGGTAGACTTACCACAAAGATTTTAACTGAAATGACATGAACCCACTGTGTTTTTTGTTACGTTTTTTTTTTTTTGTTTTTTATTTCTATAGTTCTGAGAAGTTTAATTAATTGTTCCTGAAAGACATGTTCTATTTTACTGAAATAACATGAATTTGAAATTACATGAATCTAAAGTTTTGAGTTTCCTTGCTTTGTCTTAATTGTATGCATGATTCTTAAAATACAACATGTAATTAATTGCTCTCTTACGATATGCTCACAAGGTTAACTGAAATCACATCAACCTACTGGTCTGCCTTCTTTTTTAATAAGCTCTTAGATTACATGTTCTATCAAAATATTGTGTATTTTTACCTTAAATACATAAAATAATAGCACTTCAAATAATCCCTCTCCCCACCCCACCCCAAGTTAGGCAACCTTCCCCCCCCAAACCAAGTTAATTGAAATTGCATTAATTATAATTAGTAATTGTAGTTAATGTTGATATATCCAATCCATTAATTATTGTGTGTTTTTTTTGTTTTATTGTGTTTTTTTTCATCTGAGATGCTTTAAATGGGATCTGATGTTTTAATGCCATAGTATGTATGAAGAACTATTGCTCAAAATCAATTCAGAATTTGTTTGCTTTACATAGTATGTGTGAAATGGCACAAAAATGCAGGAAAAACTTTTATGTACAGGTGTTCATTTTTCAATGTATGCTGGGTTTTTCACATTTTGTGATATTTTACATAGGAGCCTGAGTGAAAAAATGAATATAGTATTAATAATACTAGATTACAATTATTATTGAAAACATGGGTGTGTGTAAAGCAAAGCAACTTAGTTTGATCATGTTTTTGCTATAGAGGTGTGTTTCACTCTGCACAAGAAATATCCACTTTGCCTTGGAAATAATTCTCCTAGAATATCAGCAATTTTTTTCAAATGAGATACATTTTTAAAAATTTTTGTACATGTTCATGTGAGAATTTTGGGTCTGTGACTATGGCCCAAAATTCTCACATGAACATGTACAAAAATTTTCACTGTCACAAAAATAGTCACATACTTACTTTCGTAATGAACTATTTACTACACCTCGATTGGAAATAAATCCTGCTGTGTTATTCATGAACTTGTGTCTCTCAAGGGACAGCAAAGTAAAATAAAAATATGGATAATTTAGATCAAATTTTTATCTCGTATCATGTTTTTCACAGAAAGTTAGTGAAATACATGTGTATATATAGTGTTCTCATATTTGCGTTCTCAGGCAGAAAATATTGATGAAATCAGAAGCCTAACCCTCACTATGTGACAGTAATTATAATATATGTGCATTATTATAATCTCATCACTCAGTCTGATTAGCCTACATGTCATGAATGAGGTAGATAATATTTCATATGATTATGATAGTGACAAAAAAACGGATCATATCCTCAGTGAGAGATGTGTTATGCATTATGTGTACAGTGAAGGATGAGTAAAATACTCATCACATTTCATCTTTTGCTGCCAGCAATCTCTCTTGCATAATGTATTTGAATGTTGTTCTTTTAACCAGATTTGATTTATGAGCCATTTATGCCATACAATATCTTTGTCGACATAACTGCATTTTTGTGTTTTATTTCTTACACATAGAGAGAGAGAGCATTCTTTGGAATCATGAAGATTTATCCTCAGTGGCTTTGATGACACTTTGAAGTCTATGATAAAATGCATGGAACAGTGAGACAAACTGTATTTGTTGTAGCAAGGCCTACTAGACTAGAGCAAAATTGCATTCAGTTGATCTCTATGCATATACATGTACATGCACTCTGCCAAAATGGAATGCTTCCTCGGTTTGAAAAAGTCTTATTAAAGTAAGGAGTTCGAGAACACATTTTTTATTATTTTTATACATGTACATGTACTACCAAGATATGAGATATACATAGGAAGCCAAACTTGGCACCATTTCTGGTGTTTCTCATGTTTTACCATGTAAGCCATTTTGGGTTTATTGATATATAGTGTCCACCAAATGTTTATGCTCATATACAGATGTATGGTCTGAAGAGAATGGTTGGTATTCAAGCTTCTTGAACCACTGGAAATGGAAAATCGGATTTGATGCTATACTACTATAAAAGCTGGCATGCATGATCTGCTGAAATAACCTTGAAGTACTCGTGTGACAATGTCGGCCATTGGTGTTAAGTGTGGTAGATGTACATGTAAACTAAATGCTTGTGTACACACTCATATAGTCTTGGACACTTTAAAAAAGGAGAGGACGAAGAACTTTAGGTCGACAGAATAGCACATTGTTGTTTGAAATTTTAGTTGCTGTCATTTTATTTTCAGTCTATGATGGAGTCTCCAGCTCGAAGTTCCATTGTAACAGATCATACTGAAGAATTTACACCTGCTTTAGCGCTTCAAGCAAACTTTTTTGTCTCTTCTTGTCACCCTTTTCTTTTGCTTTCTTTTGTGGCTGCTTTATGAAGTGGCTAGCCGGACTTAAGTCGTGTAGACGACTGGTTACACACTTCGTAATTTAAATCATTGCGTTGGACAACATTATAGGTTCCAATTGATCTTTTTTAGGTGGGATAGTTTAGGCTCATCACGAAATCCATGGACTGTAATGTTGAAAATACATGTATTGAAAACTGAACATCTGTTGTTTCCCCCCCCTCCTCCCTCCCCCCCTCCTTCCTCCCCCCCTCCTCCCTCCCCCCCCTTAATCTTCGTTTCCACGAGCATACTGCTTTGGTTAGTCCTAAAAGTAGCAGAAGACACTGCGAAGAAGCTAGTGTGTCCATGCTGCTGTCTATTCATGTTCATGAAGTTACTTTGTCGGCCTAAATGACGAGGTAACTAAGACGAGTGCCCAATTAGCATCATTGTAGTTTATTCGGAAATTGATCCATGTGCGAGCAAAGTAAAATGCTGGAATCTTTGAGCAGATCGGTCCCTTGGCATTCCTCCGTTTAGCATTACTACACATGGTTGAGGTAGCCATAGCATTAGATATGTCATCATAGATGTCAAAGGGCCGATTTTGTCAAATCATAATCCTTTGAACTAGAATAGCCTTCCAAACATGACAGAATGTAGTAACACGACATTTTTATATATATATATATATATGTATATATATATTTATATATGTATGTCACTTTTAAATCAGATCTGTCATTCCCCAAACATGAACATTAAGGTCATCAGGTGAAACTTTAAACACTCAGACACTATGTTGACGCTGTTGGCGTTAAAATACAGCCACCGAAAACTATCCCAATTTCTCAAAATCATCTGCATTTAGTTAGAACACTGGACATTATAAATGACCGTGCTGCTGACTACGCTGCTCGTTGAGCAAGCTACATGGAGATTATTTTTCACCTCATTTTTTAAAATAATATGCATTGTTGATACATATACATGTATTAATACATGTAATCTTTTAGCGTAACCCAGCGGTCAGTCTACATTTTTGTGAGATATCGTTACGATGAACACAGAAAGGGACATTGTTGCTTATTGATTAAACAAAGCATGAACAATAACGAATGAGAACACAGACCTCCTAGCTTTCAGATTTTCAGTCATCTACAAATGTGAAACACAACCACCCACTTTTATAACATCACATTTCTAAGCTCGTTGTACTAAGTTTATTCTAACGCTATTTTGTTCGCTGATTTGCTGTAGCAACCAGCGTCTTAGACAGAATTTGACAGAGGAAGAGATGAAATGAAATAAAATAAAATAAAATGAATTTAGATAGAAAGAAAAAAATGAGTTCAGAGTTGTTGTTTTTTTCGAGCACACAAGCCAAGATGACAGAATTGATCACTTCACTTACCTATTTTAGCAACAGAGCAAATTACGCCGTTGCACAATGAAGTGGTTTGTACAGACTTGTCTTGATTAGCGTATTCTGCGAAACCCCCGGTGTCTATTTTTAGAAAGGGGGCAGCCGATCACATTGCACGTAAACATTCAGGCTAAGGCCTACTCATTGAGGGTTTGAATCGGAAGATCAAAACATGCTGTTGGGGTGTGTGTAAATGCGACTCAAGGTGAAAAGATCATAAGGATATGAAAGTGGTGACTTTTAAAAGATTTCCACAGCCCATAACACAACAAGAAAGATGTATGGAGTGAATAAGGCGATGCAATCGCCCCCATGGCTATCGGCAACCCACCATTTCGTGTGCTCGAAGGCGAGTATTCGTGTTGAGTGTGCGCTTTTGTTTAACAAAGCAACAGCAAGATTTGTGTTGCTTATCCACAATTTAAGTTTACAATATTATTAATTTATCTGGCATGGGTAAGATTTAGATCTAAATCTACGGATAATCTAGTGCTATGTGGCTGAGCTAAGTCAAGATATTTTACATTCAAAGACACTGCTACCCTCAGAATCTGGATAAATCATTTATTAAATGAAATGTATAGAATTTATACTTAATACCAAGATACACTTTATATCAAGGTTTAAATAACAAAGCTAAAGAAGGAAGAGAACTGAACTGTGCAGGAAGATAACTTGCATAGATATAATTTATCATCCAGGTTCCACTGTTATGAAACCCCAACACCATATCAAGATAGTCATGGTGTTGTCCATGTTTTATTTTTTTCAGAGTGATTTTTTTATTATTATTATTTTTTTAAAAAACGTGGGCCTAATCTAAGGTCTTGTGAACAAGAGTATCTTGAATAGGCGCTGTTAGGTCATACTTGTGAGCAGAGTTTTGCTGTATCTTGATTATGTTGTTCTCATTTTTCTCCACCTCTGGTATCATAAGGCTAACAAAACAAACTTTCCTCACAATGCTCAAATGGTGAAATGGAAAGCATATTAACTAAACTAAAACGTGATTATTATGAAAATGCTTGATATAATAAAACTAACGATAATCAAAATTCTTTACGCTCATTGCACATTTTACGGCTGAATTCGGGTCATGTTAAAGTAGATCTAGATCTAGATCTGCTGATTTGCAAAAAAAAAAGCCCATCAACTGATCAAGAGTTTAGATCTCATTTCATCTAGATCTAGATCTCGATCTAGCCTAGTCTAGATCTGAATTTAGATCTAGATCTAAATCTTGGCCTTGGACGAAATTAAATAACAAATGAAAGAAAATCGCCTAGTAATGGCTTATCAGATTCAGTATCACAAATAAATAAACGAATAAACATTTTATGCAACTTGGATCTTCTAAGTCTGTATCGAAAGCGGTGGGAGACAGAAAATAATGAGAAGGAAGGGATGTCAGAGCCATAAGTAGGATATAGATCAAGATCTGTGTACGTGTGTATCTCCAAAATTACTATTACACAGAAACCCCTCAGTGCCGTAAAAATTCGTGCAAAAGCATAATGTTCTTCGCCCAGAAACTAATTTTTTGTTGTTCGCCATCAATGAACACAAGCGTGTGCAGCTCGATATCGCCCCTCTTCTAAAAATAGACGCACGAAATTTCCGGGAGACTGTACTATTGTAAGGACACAGTGAGTATATTATTACATTAGGTCCTGATGACAATGTGAGAAAAGTTCTGATGAAGTCCCACGAAATAACGTATTACCTTTCACATTTATCCACTTTACAACTCAGCCTCGCAAAGACTGAGAGATAGAAAAGCTTGGCACACAGCACCTGCTCCCTTACTGTTAATTATAAAGTATCAGATGACATGGACATATCATTGAGTGTCACATTCATGCCAGATGATATGGTATTTCATTTGTCATATATAGGCCAGGTGAGATGAAATACCTCGAGTATCATACAAATGTCATATGATGTGGAAACTTCTCTGAATGCTACACAAATGTCAGCAGATTTGGACATATCATTGCACTATGTATCATACAAAGGTCGAATGACTTTAGATTGTCAGTCAGCTTTATAGAAAAATGAGATGATCGTTGAACATCGCACAAAAACCAAAAGAGATAAGAATGTCAGTGGCGGTCTTACAAATCTCAACAAAATAAATGAACATTGACAAATAAGGAAAATGATCGTACTCGAGTGTCATACAAATGTCAGGTGATGTGGAAATCTCACTGAGTTATCAGGTGATTCGAACATTATTATATCATCCTTGCGCTGAGTGTCATGTTTGTAATATTCCTGATGATCTCGGTATGTCATTCATTGAGTGTTATTGAAATGTCGGGTGATGCGATCATAACGTTGAGCTTAATACAAAAGTCAGATTATGTCATCACCGTTCTACGATGATGTTATATGTCAGACGTGCCAAAATACAACCATTTTCTCATGGTACTCCTGAGCATAAGAGCAACTTGCATGAGACAATGTCTTTGAGATAGAAATACACCAATAGAAGTATACATTAATTGTATAGAATCCTAATGACATAATTCATTAAATGTCCTGTGCTATGATACTCTTTTGCTCAGCATCTCAAAAGTACTGAAAATGACTTATGCCATTATGATAGAAGAGTGACGATATCGTTGCCCTGAAAAGTATATCACTGAGTGCATACCAGATGATATGATCTCTACACAAAGTATGTCACGGAACATGAGCATATCGTTGAGTCCACTTCCGTACTTTCTCTATGTACCTCTGGTGGTTAGAAAGGCAGAGATGACCAGCCTCAGGATTTATAGGGTCATTCGGATTGGGCTCGTCCAGCATGAAATAGATAGACATGAGAACATTAACGATCTTGAGGGCTGGCGACCAACGGTCCTGCAAAATATCTAGAGAGATAAGACCGTCGAGCCCGATGTTTGGGTGGTAGATCTTGGTGACAAATTTCACTTTGGGTGGTGTCATAGGATAGGTGGCAGGGAAGTAGATTGTGAGGTGAAACACGCCGCCAGCATAAGGACTGTCATCTGGTCCGGCCATTCTGGCTGTCCATCGACACATGTCTACGTCATCTGGGTCTGGCTGGACAGAGCAATAGGACAAGGGGTTTTCTCGAATACATGTTAACTCCTGAAATGATAAATGGAGTACTGATTATTTATGAGCATCATACTGGAGACAGATTTTGTTGTTGTTGTTGTTATTGTTGTTTATGTTGTTATTATTGTTATGTTGTTCCTAATGCCGCTGCTATGCGCTAAAATTTGTTATCTTTGATTTAAACATAACATTGGCTACTATTGTCTTCCTATGACTGTGATGCACAAATTTATAGGCCATTGAACGTTTTGCCCCTGAAGATAGCGGTGTCTCTTCTCTCTTTCGTAACAGTTTTAAACTAACAGGGGTTAAAAACTGCTAATAACTTACACAGGGGACCTTCTATTTGTTTTATTTATTTCTTACTTCTTGGTCTGCCTGAGACAGCCTCACGTTGGAACCTCGTAGAGCTGGACTGTGAAAGTATGAGTTCGGGGTTTTTTAATATGTCTTACTCCCTCTCTTTGTCTCTCTCTCCTTATCAGTTGGTCACCAACCGAACCCTAAGGCACTCCCTGCTTCTTCTTTTTGGAGGCAGCAGAAAGCTGGCTAGATCATTGATACATGTAGCAGAGTTTATCTCACGTTTTATGAATAACATGTGTAGCACAGCTTGACCGCTCTGCAGTTCAAAGCATGTACCAGTGTCGTGAAAGATGGGCACTTTTTGTGAACAAACTTCAAAAGCGTTTATCTCAAAACAGCATTTATATAAATATGATAATCGTCCTTTACACCCTTGAAGTCGGTCATTAATCCCCTATTATTGCATTTTGAGAATCATCTGTATATCACTTTCTTAAGTTTTAGATGTTTATGTATGTGGAAACAATGGCCCATATAACCTTTCAGTTTTAAAATTTTATGTGTCATTTTTAAGATTCTGTGTTCAGTAGTTGTAGAGTCTAAAATAAGTGATTGATCTTTGTCCCAGATTTTCGGTAAGAAGAATTTAAACATAAATGATTATAAATAAATGTAAAAATAATTTTTTAAAATATAAAATAAATGATTATGGGCTTTCGCTGTTTGTCGTAGTTTATTCATGCCCAACTAGATTTTTTCTGTCGGCAATAAAACTTGTATTACCGAGATGAAAAATACAGTCATGAATAAATCTTAAACGTAACTTTAATCTGAATGTCCCTCATTGTTGAATGATGTCCATTCGGATTTCATTCAGAGTATGGATCACTACGTGAATAACCTTTATAAGTATATTCCTCTACCTTGTCTATTCTTCGTTTGGGTGCTGCCATCTTTCTCTCTTTCTGTGTCTTCTTTCCTCTTGCTTTGCTGTATCACATTTCACTGCACTGCACTGAGAGTAAACAGATGGCTGAAACAGATGAAAACTATTAGGGACCTAATGAATTAAGGAAGCCTGCGATGACATCACGTATTAACCTAGAAAAAGGGAGGGGAGGAAGAGTCTGAGACGACACGTTGTGGGAAGCGAAAATCTCGTTTTATAGAGGGGATTAAAAAAAAAAAGAAAAACATGTCAAAGAGACTTCTACATATCTTTTGTCTACCCATTCAATCAACGTTTTCTCTCCTTGTGATCCGCTATTCTCCAGTCATTCGTCCGCCCATTAGTAATTCGTCCTTTTAACACCAGTCCATCTATCTGTCTGTCGGTTTATGCTTACCTCTATATGTCTGTCAAATTATCCTATAACCGAATTATTATAAATGACCGTAATAGATACAAAGCAACAAGAATATCAACAGTTTTAACGATATTACAAATACATTATAGCAAACACTAATATTTAACGTCTTCAATGTCTTCTGTACTATTAATTTCACCATTAGATTGAAGACGTACTATCCTGACTTTAAGAAAAAGATATCTAAATTGTCTAAGACAGTAGATTAATGAAATTAATTTTTTCAACTTCACAGAATCTGCCTCATCAGAGTCATCATTACCACACAAACAAATGTGATTTCCAGTTCAAAATATCAACTTCCACACTTAGCACCATGTTTGAAAATAGTATTTCTGCAGCACTAGAGCGACTATGAACTCTCACTTAATGTGAGAATGTTCTTTGTAACAAAATAAATTATAAGTATCCTCCCAGTTGGAAAGAAAATAACTTTCATATCATCATATCTATAGATGATTACAGAGCAGAAACGATCCTATTTCCTGTCTCTAGCCAAGTGACAGAGGATGACACATACAAAGCTTTAATAAGCGTACAATTATTATAATATCCGACACACCCAACCGTATCCTTGAATAGGCTAGGCTATTTATATTACCTGATGCATAAGTCAAGAGATCACACTCTTTTCAGCCGTGTCAAAAAGCACATAAAGTAAGTTGCACCAGCGTTTGATAAACGTATATTATATTATTTAATAGGTCAGATATTGGGGTGGAAAATATTCTTGGGTCTGAAATAAGTCCCGATAATTCAACGCCACCGACCAGTTCTCTATGGCTGGTAAATGAAAGCTATAAATATAGTAACATACGACGCTATTTCATTGTCACTGAATCTAAAGATAGACGTTTGGTGCTGTACTATTGATTTTTCGATTCAAGTGGGCTACGTAATAATTCTATCCTTGTTATGGTGGGAGGAGCAAGTGAAGCTTGGACAGGCTTGATCTGTTCAATATGCATTATTGTTTGAAGGGAGTTGTACTGTAGCGAATATTGCTGAAAATTTCAGTCTTTGTTAGTTCATCTACTGTTATCATTTTCCAGTATGGGGAAAAAAGGATAATAATGTCCTTTGCAGGCATAATATTAGTAATGGCTTTGGGCCTCTAATCAATTTACAATTGTAGCGATATTCCCGATCCTTTTTTTTTTTTTTTTTTCTTCTTCTTTTTTTTTTTTTTCGCGGTATGACTTGATATTTATGTGTTATATGTTCATAATTTTGCAGATTTACCAAAATCAGAATTAGATTTGCTACTGATATATCACCGATGGGATCGTCATTAAGAACTGCGAGCATCACCGTATGCAACCTGACAGACACGAGATAACAGTCGCATTGCTGCTACTGCTATAGTAATAAAAGCGTGTTGGCGAAAGGAAAGTGCACTCTCTACGCCTCACCAAATTTTGCCCTCCATACTTTACTTACAGTCCGCAAATCAGGCTGGAGAGGAGAAACCTCCCAAATAGAATCACTGCTGCCTGTAGACTCTAAAATAACATCATCCCCTTAGTAATAACTACCTACAGCCATAGCAAACAGCATCATTAATATGCATGTGATATGACTTATATACAGCCTGGCATTGTGTGGCACAGAAAGCACTCCTATCCAGTTCTTTGACTTTCCCATTAAGGCCCTGTCACTGAATTGTTTGAGTATCTTGAGTATCTTAATTTGAAAACCTCTCTACACCTCACCAAAGCTACGAGGTTAGTTTGGCGCTGGGAAAGCTTTTTCGGCGAAATCTATGCATTGCTTATTTACACAGAGGTTTCCAAGGCGGACGCACGTTACAGTTTTGTCTGCTTGCCATGCGGGATTTGATTGCATCTGTTTCTGATTTATTGACTCTCCTTGACTTCACGCGCAAGAAGTTTATCTCCTGCTGGTGAATCAAATACACATTTCCCGCTGCTTCTGTCACCGGAGTCTTTTCATGTCTGGTAGTCAGTCGCGGATTTTCAGATTGTCTTCCATAGTGTTTTCTTTCCGTTTATTTTACCTGCGGTATCGACATCCAGTGGGTCATTAATAAGCCATAAACTGTGACGCTACGAAATGTGACGCCTTTACAGATATAGAGCAATTGTTTTTATATACCTTAGGCACGTCAACACCCCAGGTGGCCTTCCTTCTGCACCCGGGTTCAGGTGCACTATTGCATTTTTGCAACATTTGCAGCAAGCTGGCTTTCTAATCTGTTAAATGTAATGACATGTTTCTAGTATTTGCCTCGAGTTATAAACTATAAATGTCGCAGTGGAAGGAGAGAATATTGCTCTCTCAGTTTACTTACTGAAACGATAATATTATAATATAATAACTCCTTTTTAACAATCATAATGGATATTATATTTAATTCTTATTGCTATTCTTCCCAGATACCGAACCCACTCCGACAGACCACGACACCATTCAGTAAACCAGTGGTAGGAACATAATTATGGCCAAGGCAAATCTGACAGTTCCTCGAAGAAAGGCAGGACTGAGGAAGACTCGTAGATTTATCCATATATTTATAGGTGACTGCAGTTTTTGTTTGTCGGTTTGTTTTGTACAGATCATCTCTTGCATGCATGCCAAAGTCTATTATAATGTGTCCAACTCATTGGTTAATATAATTTCACACTGGGCTTTGCCGTCAGGAATCCTGTAAGCCTTAATCACAACACTTTTTTTTTCTCACTCTGCATTGGACTCAAGGTTTGGCCAGAACCCACGAATCACGAAAGGAATTCGCTGGCTATGGGAACGAACAACGATTATGAGAGCGAGACGCTGGCCTCTTATGTTATCTGTACCATCAGAGAAGATTCTCCCCTGAGAGGTCTTTTTTCTTTTTATTACAATTTTCTTGTGGTCGATTCCGTTACTAACAGATTCCGTTTGAGGCAATGATGACTCTCTTTGATTCAGACATAAGATTGTATTGTGTTTAGCAGAAAATAAATGAACAGCTGCCATTCATATGGGAGGAAAAAAAGCATCAGCAAAATGAGGCTCCGTTTCTCTTAAAGCCCTAACTTTGACATCATCATTGAGGTGTGATCAGGCATAGCCCCTGGGAAATGTATGCCTTTAATTCGCATGCATGAAGTGTTTGCTATACTAGGTATTATAAAATATGAGCTTTTCTAGTGGACTGGATATGGTAAATCTCATATAGATCATCTAGGAAGTAGATCAGGATTTCTTGTCTTTTTTTAAAAAGCGTAAAATTGCTAAACATAGAGTTTCTAAGGATCTGTGTATGTGATGCTGTGCTGGTAGAAAATATATTGTGTTATGCATCTTGTCTTAATATTTTTGCATGTAATTACTGGCAAAGCAAAGTCTCATGAGAGGGGACCAGAAAAAGAGAAAGAGAGAAAGAAACAAGAAAGAAAGATGAGAAGGAGAGAGAAAAAGGAGGTGATGATAATGATGTAATTTTAAGACTTTTTCATAAAATGACGATGATGATGGTGATGAGAAGAAGGAAAATATAGAACAGGAGAGGATGAAGGGAAGATGAAGTGAAGAGATGATGGTGTTAGTGATGAGAGGAGGGGGAGCAGACGAAGGAGGAGATATTTTTGTGTTATAACCCCCCTCCCCCTCCCCCCCCTCCCC
>JBCEWB010000003.1:1568827-1579454 GCA_039654565.1 Peronia peronii
GCAACTTTTTTTCATTTAAAGACATGTAAAAATATATGTATACACAATTATCAGTGATTGTTAAACTGGTTTTGAAATAATTAAATAATTTATCGAAATATTTTATTTTAGTATATATACATTACAATGTACAATAACATGGATAGCCCAATTCCAAATACAATCAAGAAGCGTTTGCAAAAGCCTTTACAACCTAAGAAATATCCACTTACTCCTCCACCATGTAAAACGAAAGCTTTGAAGAGAAAAGCCATTGAAGAAGAATTTTACCCAATTCCTCGCGTCAAACCTATAAGATCTGTGGAGGAATACCAGGAAGAACTACTAGACGTGTTTGTCCAGAAAGAGACTGGCAAACTGGTATTTACACACACCATGGGTAATCGGCAATTTCTGAGAGGCTGGCAGATGGATGTACATAAAAATAATCCATACAGGACTGATCTTAGGACCTTTCTCGAGGAAGTGCGTCCTAAAATTGAAGAAAAACTCAAAAAGAAATCAAAGAACTCGGTAGTGTTAAGTTTCAGCTGGCTCTCAAGGTCCAGCTCCGAAAAATCGGTCCTGATGGAACTGAAGAGTTCACATCCCCTGTTTTCCGTCATACACAAGAGACCCTCCTACATAAGAGTGAGAGCGAAGAGGCACTTAACCAAGCTTTCCCCCATATCCAAGAAAGTCTTGAAAAGTGAACTCAGAGAGGATCAGGGTGGATCGTCGATCAAGTAGAAACTCTTTGGTTGGATATCGCGTAAGGTTCTCCTGCTAGCAGATGTCTTCGAAACATTTCGAAAAACCTGCTTGAGACGATACGAGTTAGACCCTGCACACTGGTCCGGGACTTTCATGGGATGCACTGCTGAAAAAGACGGACATGGAACTCCAGCTATTAACAGACTATGACCAGCACCTGTTCATCGAGAAGGGAATGCATGGAGGTATCTCTATGGTCTCGAAGCGTTATGCTAAGGCTAACAATCCACTTGTTGAGGGGTATGACCCAGAAAAGCCCAACAGTTATATCCTATACCTTGACGCCAACAATATGTATGGATGGGCTATGAGTCAACCATTACCAACACGTGGATTTCAGTGGGTAGAAGACTGTGATAAGCTTGCTATCGAAGATCATCCTGCAGACAGTCCAAGAGGTTATATCTTGGAAATAGATTTAGAATACCCAGAAGAGTTTCATAGAGAGAACAATTCTTATCCACTAGCTCCAGAGCGTATGGTGGTCCAAAAAGAATGGATGTCGTACCAACACAATCTCCTTGGTGATGAGGTGAAGTCTGTGAAGGTTGAAAAACTGGTGCCTAACCTCCGAAATAAGGAACGTTATGTTCTGCACTACCGCAACCTACAGCAGCTGTACCTATCTTTGGGCATGCAGCTAAAAAAATACATAGAGCTTTAGAATATAACCAAAGCCCATGGATCCGAATGGATACAGAACTTCGGACAAAAGCCACCAGCGACTTTGAGAAAGACCTGTATAAGCTGATGAACAACTCAATCTTTGGCAAGACAATGGAAAACCTTCGTAAGCGGGTTGATGTTAAACTAGTTCGAGCAAAATGAAGAAGATACTACGACGTTTGATCGCCAGTCCAGCCTTCGCGCGAGCTAATACATTCGATGATGACCTTGCAGCTGTTCAAATGCACAAAAAACGTCTGGCTCTCAACCGGGATGTGTATCTCCTCTTCTGGAGGAACGATGTCATTTTCACGAAGGCATTCCTCGAAACTGTCTCGATCTTTACAGTGAAAAAGGGCGACCCAGTGCGTCTGCTCGCGGAGATCCTTCAGAACCTAGTTATATTTCTGGATTAGGACCCACACAGATTGGTCTGCATGGGCCGTCTGAGAAAGCCAGTTTAGATAACATGTCCTGTTTTTTTTGCAAGTGCCTTGCTGGCGCTATAGTCGTCAATAATGTACAGGGTTGGTGAGCCCTGGAATATCTGATATAAGGCAGAGAGGTAATCTTGGAGCCTTTCACCTGGATCTACAACATAAACCTGGGAATCAGTCCATACCCAGGGACATTCCTGATACGTGCGATTGTATTGTATAGTGGGGCATAAGATAACAATCTGTTGAAAAACACCGCGATAGGGACATTCTAAAAGATAAGTATGAATGGGGTTTTCCCACATCCTGTCATTCCACAAATAATAGCCGAATGAAGGTCTCTTTGAAAGAGGTTAGTAGACTGCTGAGACAGATCGATCATCTTCGATGTTGAGTTGCGCATCCATAATAACGTAGAGATAAATGTTTAATGTGCCGGCCGATTCTGCTTTTTTTTTTTTTTATGATCTGGATCGTCACCCCTCACTGGCATTCTCAATACACCGACCACTACCATATAACTGATCATCGTCTGTGGAACGGAGGTCCAGCCACAGGGCAAACTTGCTTAAGAAGAAGTCTGACAGTTTTAGATCTTTCGCGACCATGGCCACTTCGGGATGACGCTTGCAGCCAGCTGCAAAGTACTTCCTTGCTTCATCCCACTGCTGATGGGGAAGCACACTTTGGCTGTACAACTGGTTGAGTATACCCTCGATGGTTACTTCCACCTTGGTTATTTTAGGGTTGTAAAAGTCCTCAATGTCCCGTTTGAAGGGCGCGGCTAAGACTGATTTCTCGAACAGCATCAAGATGCCTTTCATACTACGTGCAGGTACATTGAGGTTGATGTTCCACAGGGTGTCACTCATGTCGCGGGTGATTTTGCGGTGTCTGAGGACGCGGTCACATAGAATTGCCAAACGGCCGGCATACTGGTTACGGATCATACGGGCGAGCTCGGGCTGGGTGACCATGTCATATTCGAGTGATATATTCTCGATCGTATAGCAAGCGTCAGTATAATCTGTGACATAGAGTACGCGGCTGTAGTCGTTGAAGGTTAGCTCGTATTCGAGCCGGTCTCCCAGAGCCGACTGATAGAGTGACTTATGACATTCGAGCAACTCGAAGTCAAGAGGGATGCAGTACCGGTTACCACAGGCATCTGCAACTGCTTTATCTTCAAGCACAGACTCATCTTTATCCTCAGCTCCGAGCCGGAGTTTGGTGATATTAAAATTATTTGTTTCAGTGCCTTGGTATTTAGCATTTTGTCTCTCCTGTTTTGTTTTCCAAAGTCCATGTAGCAGTAGTAAACATCGCTGTCATCGATAGACATCACCCCATTGAGGCTGATTTTGATCGTGGTTTTCTTTACCAAAGTGCGACCGAGGTTATTAACACTTTTCGGTTAACGTCACTAGATGTCAAAGAAATATTAAAAGCAAGTCTAGCGGTGCCAGGGACAATAACATCATGAGCGTCAAGGTTTGGGAACCGTACAAGAAGCTGTTGGTTCTGATCGATCGTACTAGGGTTGTTCGTTTCGATGACCGACTGATGCACACTTTTAACTCCTAAAGGTTCTCTCAGACATCGGTAAGGGTTAAGCTTTCGTCCTATTAAGTTCGAATCCATATTTAATAAACTTTCATTTAAAGTTGAGTATCAATCTTTAATATGATAACATGGCGGACTATGAATTTGATAATGCCGCTTTTGATCGTGACCATTTAGATCCAATAGACGACGATGTGGATATTGACACTAACTTACCATTATTTCCAAAACAAGATACACAACAAGGAGCAGCCACTACATCAGTATCATTGCATCAGGAGCTACTACAGACGGCAGTGGATGACTATTGCAACAAACTGGCTCAACAAGGCCTAACTCCTTCTCTGGGTCGAGACACAACAAAATTTGAATTAGTTGGTGGGCGCTTACGATTAAAAGCTTATCCCGACATCAATCTTACAAATTTAAGGACAAAGCAGCCCATTTCGTTTACCACTATAGGAGGTAAGCCCGGTGGGGGCAATGCAATTCGAGAAGAGACTGGACCGGGGGAAAATCACATTTATCGGCTCAGGCTGTTGCAGCCCTTCAAAATGCCAATAAGGAGTTGGGAGAGGCAGCTGCTGCGAGCAATGTTGTTGAACTTTAGGACCTAGGGCAGACTGTAAACGAAGCCTCAGATTCCATTCGCAAGGTGGAAACCAGTCTGACCGAGGATGATATCAATCAGATTCTCGGAACGTACGGAGACTCCCCTATCAACCTACGTGAACTCCGAGGTCTCGATTGGGCCCTGCAGGGTATCCGTGGTGAACTCACCAACAACCTTGCCAAACTCACAGAACTAGATGAACATATCAAAATGGAGAAACGTAAGCTAGATGAAGCAGACCGTGGAGGTATTGACGAGTTTACTAAATGTCGCATCGCAGAGCGTTTGCGTGACCTTCAGGATGAAAGAGCCTCGCGCCTTGAGGCCGCTTCAGCGAGTAGACAAGAGTTCCGCTCTCAAATTAATCGCATAAGAGAAACTATTGGTCGCATTCTTCACGAGGGTACTACGCTGGCTGAGAGTACACGTACCCTATTCCACGAACAAGGAATAACAATACTTTCTATTATCACCGCAATTGGAATGGTGATTAGCACGTTAATATTAGCCCTGACCGGGGATGGGGACTCTCAGAGGGGAACTCCACCAAATCCATCGGATAAAGGGGGACTCAAAGAATGGGTAAAAAAAAAAAAAAACATTTACAAAATTTAGGTAAAATTTTAGCAAATTTGGCAGGTAAGACGGCAGCTGCTCTTCCAGGTATCACTGGCTCTATCGTCTCTTGGTTATTAAATTTATTATCGAAATCTGTGAGTTGGCTCGGTGAAAATTTGTGGGCCCTTGTCATTGCTGTTGGGGGTTTGCTGTTGGTTGCAGCCCGCGAATGGCTAATGAATAAACCAAAACGCTAATAATCCTACGACGATGCTTTCTACAATGATAGCTATTTTTTTCATTTTCATGGTTATCAGAAACTGTAATTTGCTCTGCTGAAGGAATTTGGTGAATACATGTATTTTGACCTTGCTGGTTGGTTTGATCAGGCCAGTCTCCGCCGTATCTCCAGGGGCATTGGGTAGAGCAGTGGGCTATTAAGACCGTGGTTGAGATCCAGCGTCTGGTCATCTGTGGCAATTACGATTAAGTTGTTGTACCCCGCCACACCATCAACACGGAGCAATATGTCGCTCGGGACCATGTGCAGACCTATGCCAGAGACAAAAGTTAACCTCAGAGCCGGCGTATTGTAGAACATCTTCGTAGCGTTTTATCGCTGAGGGCAGATCTACTGGAGATGAAATGGCGTCTTCAACATTCACTAAGAATTGCTTCTGCGCGTCAAAAGCCGTTCCAGTACCCAGAATACTTGTACGGGTCTGGGCCTGAGCCCCGAGAATAGCCCAAACGTATGTCCTGATACTGTCATTCAGAACGGGTAAATCCATTTGACTTATCAAGGATGAATGTGGTCCAGGCTGTGTCTGCGTTCGAAGCATCTTGTTTTATAAAATTCACATGGATGAGAAGCATTCAGACCATCCATTTTTTATCATCCTTTCCTTCCATGAATGACATTTTTTTTTGGATCATAATCTCCCTTGCCAACAATACGATGGCCAATGTAAACTCGGCCTAGCCCGTGATTTATATCTTTCACGCGCCAGTCGGCGTGTGGGGAAACACCAAACTCATTGCATATTTTTTCGTACGCGGTGCGGTCGTGTGGATTGTTCCAAAGGTCCCACGTTTTATCTTGCGGCAGCGGAGTCTGCATCTCTTCTAGTGCGGCAGTAGGCGTGGAATGAAACACCGTAGCCTGTGGTGGCACACCAGACCGCGAAATTGACTTGGTTCTGCCAAAACCGCATCGGGCTGGACATCCAGGCCTGAACCAATTTGTCCGAAGACACCTGTGGCAAGCGATACTTTTCGAATATATCGGGGTACTGGGTTTCAAACGAACCATTGGTGCGCACTTGGACGTGCGCTTTGACGAAATCCACCACACCGTTTGCTTCATTTTGAACACTTGACAAATACCTCGCCTTACTATTAAACTTAAACGGATTCATTATTAAAAATGTATGTAACAGCGGTAAATGTTCAACAGGTTAATCTACAACCATCCATTAGATGGGAGAACTCTTGAAATTGCCCAAGTGGAGATAAACTATGCACCACGATAGTACAATATCTCCAAGGAGAAAAAGAACAACGAGTTTTTGGCAGACGGTAAGTCAGTAGTCATCCCAGATGGTAATTTTAATGTATGTAGCCTCGATAAGGCACTAAAACAGTATGGGTTATCTGTGGAAATACATGCTCCGACGGATATTTGCGAGTTTTCTCTAAGGGAAAAAAAACTGTACAATTTTCTGACTAATTCAGTAAATTACTCGGATTTTCCTCGTTGAAGACTCAGCCAAAAAAAGCTAAACTTGCTGATGGTCCATTTCAATTGGCTGTCCATCGTGAGCTTTTCATCCACCTCAGGGAACTCTCCACCAGCGAAAACATAGTTTTAATGGTTTTCCATCGACCGTACTTTGTTTAGTCCCCGTTGCGAATGAATACTGTGGCTCTGGAAGAATCTGGAAATCAGTTCATCCGAATACAAAAAATTTATGTCCTAAAAAATATCACGTTTAACATTAGATGTTTTAGATTTAAACGGATATAAATTAAATTGTGATTATATACGTGTAACATTACATACACGTGTATGTGTATGCGATGGTTGATTCAACAGGACTTGCCGAACCACGAGAGTGTAATAGTGCTGCACTACAAGACCTGGGTGATGTTGAGGGGTGAGATAAACCTGGTAAGGTCTTTTTCTATTTCAGCTAACAAAAGATGGTGTTTACAAGTGTAACGAATCATGATCGTGTGTGCGGGGTATACGCGAGTGTGTGTTGTGAGCGATGTTTAGTTGATCGTAACTGTGTGCTGGGCCCATGCAAGTATGTAGTGTACAGCGAAGGTCGCGCGAAGCTTCGAGGAGGGTCCAGCGGGTGCATGAAATAGGTCACGTGTACCGATGCCAGTACATTCGACATAGTTCTACAGGGAGAATGTTCGGCTCGAGCCAGTATATATATGAAGGCTCGGTCGGAGTGAGAGGAGAAGTGGACTGCAGTGAGAGCAGGAAGTAGAATACAGTGAGAGCTGTGTGCATCGGAGTTATACAGCTGCCTTGAGTTTGTATTGATATCAAGTACCTGTAATAAATTCTGCATCATTTCGACGTGAGGATTTCTGTTGTTATTTCTGCATCACTGTGTGTGTCTCATCCGCATTCACCGCCTGATCGCCCATACAACATCACGACTAACACCCTTCAACATCCAGAAAGTTCGTGACAACAAGGGGGTGGAATTTCCTTCCAGACCAAAGGCATCTTTCAGTTGGTTTCTAGACTTAAGGCTAAGAAACCCTTACGTTTTCATAGGGTTGAGAAACATGCTTCGAAAATGGCAGAATGGTGGGAGTGTTTTAGCTGCTCTTATCCCATCGAAAAAGGACATGCTTCTTCGTCACCTCAATAATATTGGATATGTAGTTTCTACCACAAAAAAGTCTATTATTCTCAAGTTTGTATTTGATATTCCTGTTAAACAGGGGGAAGGGGGCGGGGGATCCTGGGAGAAATTTTTTAAATGGTTGGACCTAGGACTTTTTAAGCTTCAAATTTGGATTCAGCATGATCAAATTAGAGGAAGAATGTGGAAAAAAATTATATTTTATATCCAGTTGCCACGACAACGCCGCCATCTTGGATTTTGCATCTTGAAAAATAGCTATTTTCAAAAGCCTAAGGCTCTTAGAGTATTCAATACAATCATTTCAAATTTGGCACAGTGATAGAATAGATGCATATAAAAAGTGAAATGCATTTGCTTTTTGGTTATATGTCACAGAATTTTTGTTATAAATTTTTTAAATATGTGTGTATGACAGTTCTGTATTTTTCTCAATTTTCGGCTATATATGTATATCCAATTTTTCTTGAAAAATATGAACAAAATTTAGAAAAAGGAATGCATTTTATGGGAACACAAGATATGAAGAGCATACATTGAAAATTTGAAGTCAATTGGTTTAGAAATAAAAAAGCCTTAGGGGAAGAGGTGAAAAAAACGTACATTTTGAGAAAATCGCAACCGAATTTTCATAATCCTTCTATACGGTCTTTTAGTAGTGCCGCAGTTGGTGCCGTTTTGGAGCATACAGTAGATGTTTCTGGCCCCAACCGATATTTTTCTCATATCAGAAGAGGTCAAAGTGTCAAAAAATAGCAAAAACCAGATTTTGATATTTTTATCAGAAAACCTCATTTTCAGGACCCGCACCCCCCCCCCCCCCCCCCTTAATATAGTAAATAAAATACAACCTGGTTCTACACTTTTCCTTATGGTGGTTCTCGGGGATGTACCCGAACAACCTTTAGTTGTTGTTAGGGGACTTACTCTTCGATGGGATGAATCTGCAAAGGAGAAGCATTTAGGGATTGTTATTCGAAAACCTGAAGAAGAAACCCCGGGTATCACCCCTGAATACTGGGATGATGATAAGATGGTTAGTCGTAAATACATAGAAGTTGAAAATAATCTATTTTTGAAAACCATCAATGTTTACCCAAATCTTACCATCAGAAAATTTCATATAGAGACAAACGTATTTCTGAAACAGATATGGAAATTGAATACTTAAGTACTTAAATTTTAATAGAAAAAATGTATTAATATAACACATACGCAATGGTTGATTCTAGTGGACCTACCAAACCTCGAGAGTAATGGTGTTGCTCTACAAGACTTATCTAATGTTGAAGGATGGGATGAGCCTGGTGAAGGCCTTTATGCATTTCAACCAACAGATGATGGTATTTACAAGAGATTTTCTTTTAACACAAAAGTTAATGCAGAAGTCTCGTTACGTGTTACAAATGATTTAACACTGAATGAAATATATAGTATCTTATAAGTAGATACATCTGAGAAAGAAATTGCTCTAACACTACCAGATAACCCTAAAAACAGGCAAAAACACACTATTATTTATGAAACAGGAGATAATGTGTGTCATATAAGTTCGGGTAAAAACAGAATTTATAATATTAATATAGATAAAATTGATTTCAACAAAGTTGTCCTTTAGTTATATTCCAACTTTTCAAAGGTGAGTCAGTAACACTTCTTTGGAGTGAAAAGTACTGGATGATTTTAGTAAGAGCCACGGAGGAAAGAATAAGAGTTAATAGAGATGGAAATACAATGAATGGAAATTTAGATATGAGAGTTGTTTTTTTTTTTTACCAAATTACTAATCTAGCAGACCCAACGAGGATGGACATGCTGTTTCAAAAAAGTATTTAGATGAAAAATTAAATACTCTTTTTCATAGACATCCTATTTATGGTGACTCCATAGCCATTTATTAATTCCAAATTTAGTTAATGTTTATACAGATAAAGAAGATCGCGTATAGATAATTACCAATCTTATTAATAAAGTAGAATTTACTCAAACTGATATAAATCATCAACCTTTGATTAAGTATGACGAAGGGTTACGCAAATTCTTTCTTCATTTGTCAGAACTTGATAGACTAAATTATTCTAGAATAATTGAAAAACCAATCCAAAATTTTCTCACACCTATTAGTTTTAAATGTACACACTTTATAGTGTTAAGTTTTTCCCTTGATAGTTTAGATACATGTATTAGAGTTGGTGATAATAATTTAATATTAGATTTAGATTATACCGTTGAAATTTCGAATTATATTCATGATACTGCTTATAGACAAACAGACTTTTTGGAGGCACCATTTAGTTATTTAAGAAATAATTTAGAATTATGGATTTTACGCATTCAAAAAAATACTTGTGAAATATTTAGAGGTTCACAATCAATTACACCATTTGGATTAGTTAACTACCTTAATACAGTAGATGTAGGTAGTAATAATATATTACATTATTTTAAATTTGTTAATGCTACAACTCCTGGTATAATTAATTTATTATTCTATACTACACTGAAGCACTTGATGATAATCAACTTAAACAAATATTCAGATATTTAAATACAGAATATGGAGTATAGAAGAATGGCTAGTACTAGTAATGATCGTTTAACCAAAATATATAAATTTCAGGAGGATTGTTTGTTTGTTTGTGTTGGGGTTTAAGGCACATCAGCACGATAACGGCTATACTGTGCCTAACACTGTGGGTACATTTACACAGTAAAAAGTATGATCAAGGTGTAAATAGATAAAATGTAGCCCTGAACGGACAATGCGTTTATGAGTTATACAGGGATATCAAAATGTGTACATAAATTTTGGGTAGTCAAATATCGTATAGCAAATCTAAAAGGATAGATATAAGCAATTTTGTGGCGTCCCGTGGGGCTCGTCGCTTGCTTAACAATGTATCTGTGACGAAGCCGTGCTATGGCAAAGCATCATTTAAAGTTGAAGGGAATTTTTGCAGCTTTAATTGCGCTGCGCGTTACTTTAATGATACCTATCCAGCCCTCAGTAGTTTTGCCATGGAAAATTGGCGCATGCATGATAGTGGCGGGACCTGTTAGCAAATACAACAGTGGTTTTGTAACTCTCTCCAGCAAAGCAAATCAGACAAGCCAGTCAAACAAAACAAGCTTATGATTTGCAGCAAGCC
>JBCEWB010000003.1:1608422-1637465 GCA_039654565.1 Peronia peronii
CATTTTCAAAAGATCTCTGTGAAATTATGGTGAACAAAGAATACCATGATATTCTCAAAAGATCTCTGGGAAATTATTAAACAGTTTTTGAAGGACTGGAATTGTGTCAAGACATCTTACAATAAAGATTTTGTACCTCTATTGGATTAAGCTAATTCATAGTGAAAAGCAATTTTTCGCATGTGTTTTTATCCTTGGTTTTTTTCTTTTTTCAAAGATTAGCACTCGGTCTGCAGGAAAAAAAAATATGTAAATTTGGATCAAGACGTTAACTCACTATGTCCCTGTTACTTTTAGCAGAGTCTACTTTTAATAAAACAATGAAAGAAACAGTAAAAAGTAATCAATGACTGCACTTACGCAGGTATACTGGGCATAGGCCTATCAGGGGCGGGCCGGTTGGGAACACTGGGGGCGGCCCGGGTCGGCTGCAGTGGCTGATCCATGGGTCTGTTGGGCAGGGGTGGGGCAGCACGGGGACGGGCTGGGCTTGGGGGCCGGCTAGAGTAAACATTCATAATTATAAAATGAATCGTGAATGAAGGCTGGTTGATGGCACAATATTCAGGACCAACTGATCTCAAACTGAGATGTCAACTTCTTAAACATTCTTTGTACATGCAATGACACTGACTACTGATAATAATTTTTAAAATATCCACGATTTTAATGCATAAGAGACAAAAGAATGGAATTGTTTTTTTGGTTTATGTTCTTCTAGACCTCATCTTTTTTTTTTTTTAACATAGATAACAACATACTCAGATGTAGGTTACCATGGCAAGTGCAGCATGTCATTTTTAGCAATGACATTGTATTTCATAACAACCTTGACAATGACCAATAAACTTTAAATTTAAAAAAATAGAAGAGCGAGAGAGAGAGAGAGAGAGAGAAGGAAAATATGATTCGAGACACAATCATGAAATTTATTTATGACCACTGGTATAAGAGGGATGACATCAACATGAACTTTCTCCCTTCTAAGCCAGGCTGAGATAAGACTCCTGTACTCACTTATTGAAGTGTGGTCCTCCCGAAGAGTTGGTGTTGTTCTGCTCGGCTGTCAGCCAGTCATCCTTGACAGGGGGTGGAGTTGGGGTGGAGACAGTGGAGGTGGATACCTCGCCGATGATCCCCAACGCTTCCTTGGTGGCATGGTACATCCGCAAGATCTCTTCCCTGCGCATGGCTTCCTCAGCCGACTCCTCCATAAGCTGACTCTGTGGTGAACAGGGAAGATAATTAATTTATGTCTCGCTATAATTTATAATCTCAATCACTTGGACTTTCAATTTGTAAAAACAATTAATTTAGCATCTGTCTTTCTCTATCTATCTATCTATCTATCTATATATATATGTATACAACTTAAGCCACCTCGATCGTTCATATTTCTTCTAAAAGTTTGTTGCAATATGCATTTGAAATCAATTCGACCACCACTTCATTAAGAGTTAATGTAGCATCTGTCTTGCTACAGCATACAATCTAAATCACCAGGACATTCAACTTGTTCCTCTATGGATCTCTCTCACAAGGATTTATGAACAACATTTTCATGTTTCATATGAGCATTACTGAACGGCTACAGTTGCAAATTATACACTGATTTTTCTAGGCCTACCAGACTATCATTTTCTTTTTTTTTTTTTTTTTATGACATAGTCTCTTCTGAACAACTATGAAAGTACAAGGGGATTCCTATCGGACGATCATTTTTAATGTTTTCAAATAGTCTCCTCTGTGTCTTTGCAAGTACAAGATTATTTCTATTGAAATACTCATCACTGAATCTTTTTTTCTGAAAGTAGCAGAAAATTATCCAAAACTGGAATAATATAATATCAGATTGCATTTATTCTGTATCAAATTTGGAGAACAAACTCATGTCTAGATTTCAAACCATCATCATTCATCATCCTTGGCAAAGGTCGAGTGTTTGCTGAGAGATTTCATTAGTGTCACAATAAAAACACAACACCTCATTTCCAAAAATAGAGGCCTCCTGTATTCAAGAATATTCTATCAGCCTCTGTGTGAAAATTATCCTACAAATTCTATATACTACCAATGATCCAAAACTACACTCCCAGATGTTGATTTCTCTTGCACACAATCTTCTACACAGGCAGACTTTGAATAATGTTTCTGCTTTTCTTGTTAAAATATTCCTCAGAATTATGTTGGGTTTTTTTCTTGCGACAGTGACAACATATTTCACCATTAGGGATAAGTTGTTTATTACCAGTGCCATACAGTAATTGACTGATTTTTTTTTCAACTTATCATAGGTAAGCCATTCATCTATCTTATTCCTTTCATCCACTACAAAGGTGGATATCTCGCCAGAGGTAAGAACTCAGGACAAGATATGGTTCACAGCCAGTCAAAATGAGTCGTAAGTTGCTGGATATCATTAAATTATGAGGCAAATTTAATGTACTAAACTGTTGATTTTAACTGATTTTCTTCCGATTAGCTGTTCCTGAGGGGTAACACCCAGTTTCTCCAATTTGCTCAAACCTTTTTTCACCACAGGAAAATGTATGAATTAAGGTTTTACATGATAGTAATAACTCAATTTGAAGGAAACTCAACATGCAGGTTATTTTGACTGGCTGTGAGATATATATAAAAAAAAAAAAAACAGGACTCTTTTCTGCATAGCAACCCTTTCCTTCATCATGCTGTACACAAACAACCCAACTGACCACTGCACCAACGACATCACAGTTGACAAAATTAAAATAAATGCATATGAGACACAACACAATGAAATCAAGTACTTGTGAAATCGGGCAACTATGGGACACTGAGTGAATTTTTAATGTACATTTCAGGGGGGGGGGGGAGAAATAAAAAGTCACTCAATATTGGTAAAAAAACCCCAGTATTTTCCAGTCACCATGACTGGAAAATGTCTGATTTCCTCATGCTGTGTCTCATATATATATATATATATATATATGTGTGAGGTGAAGAGTAAATAATCACTGAATAAAAAAAAATTTCTTTTTTTTTTTTGAAATAAAAAATTATCACTTTTATCACAAAGATCATCATCAACCATTTGGTGATAAGAGATTTTGTGGAGAAAAAAATTAAAAAGAAATTCAGTGCCAGATATCAAATGAAAAGGATGTATATCTCTCTATATGCTACATCTAAAAACTGTTTTGCATTTCAGCAATCATTTTGACTTATAGAGGTTTGGTTCCTGCTACTTATCTTTGATGAAATTACAAAGTCTGAAGAGCAATCAATCTGATGTTAAACACAGAGGAGAGGTGGAATCAAAGTAGACATTTTGTAGTCTTTGACAAGACAAACTGGCTTTTGACACGCTGAATGGTTTATCTCTGTTGTAATAATAGTGGGGATTGTTCTTTGGCCAGCCCTATTACTTCCCTTTATTAAACCAGCTGTGTTAAAAAAAACAACAAAAAAACCCCTCTTTTTGTCTTATCATTTAAAAGAATGATTTTTAAATGTGGGGTTTTCCCATGGTTTACTTTTCAAGCAGTGTGTGTGCAACTTTTTTTTCCCTACACTGCTTGTTCAGTACCCCTTTTGTTTGCCAAAAGAAAGTAATAGGCCTAGTCAAAAGCAATCACTACTAAGGATTAAGTAACTAAGACAAAAAAATAATAAAAATAATAATAAAAAATGCACCTTCAGTATATTTTTAACAGATATAAATAAAAGGACAGAAATCTGAGAAATCACACGACAGAAAAAAACAAACAGGAATGACCCAAAGATTGTGAAGATTTGTCAAGGAATCAGCAAAACTGGCTGTTGGCTCAATCTGTAGGACAAAATGATGCTAATCTAATAGATGATGCACCTGGTGTCCCAGTCACACTCTTTCTGTCACAGATAACAACGGTTGTGCTAAGCACTATCCTTCTTCAACACAATCTGCATCATCTTCCAAAATGTAAGTCAAAAAAGCAAAGATTAATTGATCTGCCTGTCTATCTGTCTATACCATATCTAACTCTAACCGCAACTTTTTACCATTCTATCTTTCTATTGTATTCATCTAAGTTTGCCTATCCATCTGTCTCTATTGTAGCATCTGTCTATCTTCCTACAATTTGTAAATAATTTTTTTTTAAAATAAAAGAGAAAAGGCAATGGCAGTACATTAATGATCTCCATCTCCTGCCATATCTTACTGCTTTATGTCAGAGTTTCTTACATTTCTACTAAAGCAATGTTTGGCACTCTATTGTGTCTCGAGGGGAAAAAAAAAACATCACTAGCAAACTTCCTCTTACGATGATTCATTCAGTACAATATACAGCTTTTCATTAACCACTGCTGATAACCATCTCAAACATTGATCTATGACACTGAATTAAGTCCTACATACAGAACCGTTCTAAGACACTCAGTACACTATACTAAACCAATGACAACAGAAGCCAACATCGTTAGGGCAGCCAACAACACATCAAACAAAAAGCTGTTAAATTGCTGACACTGTGGGCTGCCAGTGCTTCACTTACACCTTTAGTAATGTGCGATAAAAATAAGACAGCATAAGTATTTTAATGTGAGAATTTCTTAATAATGTCTACCTTATACTTTTCTTTCCTTCAGTGGTTTCATTCTGAACTGAATTACATTATTTCTGAGCGAACTTCTCATATTTTTTCAAATTTTCATGTGATGAAGTATTTGAAAAAAAAGATTGCAACTTACTAAACAACACTTTCATAAGTTGTCATTAGTGTCATGAATGCAGAGATCAAAGTTACATTTTTATGCTCAAAATACTTGTGTTGAAAAGACATGTTGTACTGTTCTCTCTCTATGGTCAGTTCATCTGTCAAGACACTGAATTGTTACTTGATGCAATGCTTCTATTACACTGACCAGAGCTACCCTCCATACTCAGCAAACTTGTAAAGAAAGACACTTTTTGCCCTTTGATTCTCATTCCACTATAATCCACTTGGTCAGTCATGCAATAAATTGTCAATTTTTACAGTGCCTCCTGCATTCTGTTACAATGGATTTGTCATCAATATAGACATCAAAGAGGATGTGTTGACTAGATACTTTGTGCCAAACTGTGAGTGCTTTGTTCTCTTCAGACTATTGTCACACTTCAGTCCGTTCACAGTGAATTGTCAAGTTAGAGAATGTTAGATTCAGTTTGCTACTGAGAACTGCATCCAAGTCAGTCAATGTGGATGATTCTGAGCTTAAGGTTACAATCTCCTGCATGTGAGGTGCAAGCTACGATCTTGTCCAGATGATGTGAGCTATTTGACATAACTGGCATGCCTTTCAGCAAACTGGTTAGCTAGTGGTCCACAAATCACACAGGTCAACAAGGAGAGTTTCACTTGTTTCTCTTCTCTAATTCCATCTATGGTGTATACAGGACATTCAACTACTTCTCCAGTAGGGTATATGACTGCTTCTTTACAAAATATTGCTGATGTCCATTTCCCTTTTCCATCAAATTTATGCCAGCATTATCTTATTAAAACATATGAATTCATCCAATAAACATTAAATTTCAGTCCAAACATTAGGGTCAAGATTACACTTATCTTATGAATTCTAACTTTCATTTCATTATCCATTCTAAAACAGATTAGAGGTGGCAATATTTATAATTCTAAAAAATATAAGATTAAATTTATGGAATATCAATCCACTTTGGTGCCAATTTAACCTCTCACAAGTTTATGTCATTTCATTTGGAAGCAATACATTATTTGCCATATCATTACATTATTTGGAAATATGATTACTTTTACAATCAAATGGAAAATAAGCAGCTCTGAGAGACAGCATTAAACTTTCCTTTTTTTTTTTTTCTGCTTTTCTTTTTCTTCAACAAAATATTCTTGTTTTCAAGAATTTTAACGAAAAGCAAGGGACTAGAAGTATCTTTAAAGTAAGTTTTCACAGATTTTGTGGTTAATGAGAGAGAAAGGAAAGTATATCAGAGGTGGGTTATACTTGGGAAAGGATTGGGAGAATGAGACAGGGACTGAGACATTCTCTAGTAGAGAAAGGGAGTAATATAGCGTCACTGACAGAGATGCTTTTTACAGGTGGATGAGAATGAAAGAGCATCACTAGTACAGAGAGAGAGAGAGAGAGATAAACTATTTACAGTAGAAAGTGACCATCAGTGAAAGAGAGAGATGGAGATGTCAGCTACAGGAGTAAGATCGTACGGGAGATTGGCACAGACAGAGAGACTGAGAGAGAGAAAGACAAAGAGAGAGAGAGAGAGAGAGAGGGGGGAATGTTATCTAGAGTATGGCAGTAAGGGAAAACCCTGGCAAAGAGAAAGGGAGAAGTGAGAGCTAGGCTTGCCCACCTGATCTCCTGCAGAGTACAGACCAGGTAACAAGTCGTCCTTAATGTATTGCTTCATCTGAAATCAAAGGAGGGCAGACACCAGCCCAACAACAGCTGCCTTTACTCAAACTGTTGGCTACAGCAAAACATAAAACACAAACACATAAAGATCATGATCAGTCGTCGCCGTCATAACACATTTGCACCGCCCATATTATTATCAGGTGGTTTTGAGTTAACAGCACTGTGCCATGCATATATTTTGGGTTAAAAAAAAAAATTCTAAAGCTGATCTCAAATAGGAAAAAGGCATGTTTTTAAAAGTTGTTTTTTATTTCTTTTTTTTTTTTAAGTTTCTTTTTCCTTCTCTTGTTACTATTTTTGCTATGCTTAAATCACATTGGTGATTCAGGTAAACTGGGTTTGTTGTGTTTTCTCAAAACCACCCCAAAAAAATGACTTGTTCAAATTGTGTTCATGACTGTGACGGTCTACATGATGTACGACAAAACAAGCGGACACCACTGACTCCAGGGAGGGGAAGCTGGCCTGAGCGGCATAGGGATGAGAGGCATTGGGGAACGGGAGAGAATGTTGACTCGGTAGCTAAGAGAGGGAAATTTCAGCCACAAAATGTCAT
The DNA here is from genome assembly GCA_039654565.1 of Peronia peronii. Taxonomy (NCBI): domain Eukaryota; kingdom Metazoa; phylum Mollusca; class Gastropoda; order Systellommatophora; family Onchidiidae; genus Peronia; species Peronia peronii. The sequence continues at coordinate 1,615,399 of JBCEWB010000003.1, forward strand.
CCTGTTCAATGTCCAACACTTTGTATCTCCCACAAATTGTGCTCTTCTTAAATTTACTTAATTATATCTACTGATACCAATGAAGACGGTGTCCCTAAGTGTCATCTATGATCTAGCTCAGTTTATAAGAATTTTTTACAAATCAACAAAGTTGGTATTGCTGACATGAGTCTTGTATAACGTTTCAAAAAATTACAGCATTAAATCTCACTAACGAAGGTTTCAGATTTGACACAAATTTCTTATATTGATATTATGGTCTGTAGGGCAAAATACTTGATGATGACTGTGATTTTCTACTGAGAAAATAAAACCTGGGCTCTTCAGTCTGTTTTGTTATTTTTTCTTCATAATTATCATTTACTTTAAGACTGAGCTTGAAGGTACATGATCCACTTATCTACATGCCTAGCTGACTCTCAGAACTAATACACTGCGAATCTTTAAAAACAAAGTACCATTGTGTACTTTCTGTAAGAAAGAGACATTTCTTGAACGAGGACATTTAATGGCTTAATTGGGGACAGCGCAAAGACAACACTGACTGATTATTGGGAAAAAAAAATTCAATAAAAAAAAAAAAAATGATGAAAAAATTCTAGAAATGATATATTATATTGAAAGCATGCCCATCATCATGCTTTGTGTGCAGAGGTGTGTGCAACAACCTGCTGAGCCTGTTGAGGTTGGCACAGAAAAATTACCTGGTCAGCAGTGGAGTAAATATGGGCCAACAGGTCACTATCAATAAATGTACGGATCTGAAATGGGTGGCAGCGGCAGGTGTTATAGTGTTCATGGACAAACATTTTCACACACATTTCTATGGGGTGGGAGGAGGTTTTAGGCTGTGTTCACTTGGCTACCTTAGTTTTTTCTTTTGCATACATATAAACTATACAGTTTTCCAAATCAAACTATTATCTTTTTCCCAGTTAATTAATTTTTGAACAAAAAACTGCCAAATTCCACAAAAAAAATAAATAAATAAAAATAAAAAAATTTTAAAAACAATAGTAAAGTGATAGAATAGCCATTTCATTATATTATATTCTTTACCAGGAGATTATCTCTTTCCCAGTTACTTTTCAAACAAAGGACTGCCAAATTCCATAAAAATCAGAAAAAAGTCACAGTTTAGCAACTCACCTTTTTCCTTGGCATATACCATAAAAACATTCCAAATTATAAGACAATTTCTTCCCCAATTTCTTTTTCTTAAAGAAAGAACTGCCAAATTCCACAAAAATTAGAAAGAAAGTTATAGCATAGCAAACTAACTATTTCCTCCTTTTCATACATCATATTCTAAGTCAGAGGATTGTCTCCCTTAAGGTTCATTGTTAAACAAAGGACTGGCAAACTGAATATAAAAAAAAACACAAAGGAAGTACAGAATCAGACTTTAATGACAGCTCCTTTATTTTCCTTCACAGGTCTTGCTCTAGTTCTTCCATATTCTTTGTTTCAACAGCAATAGCAGATGGCTGATAGTTCTCAAAACTTGGAATTTGTTATAAATATCACGAATAACTGATATAATATTTCCATCATGAGGAAATTTTCCTTCAAAATTCCTGACCAAGATCCTATTAGACAACGTCATTCTTAATATTCTCATGTGGCCATCATGTACTATTCCCTGCGGTCTGAATCCATGGCATTGCCCTGGCTAGATCACAGCTGGCAATCACACGATATTTGAATCAATTCTACATGACAGATGCCATCTAGGACACCAACAGATCTATGGCTGATGCTATCTCCTGACGATCAGAACTCAATGTTCTCATTCAAAAAAAAATTATGGAATGCAAAAAAAACAGATGCAATGCCTGAGAATTTAAACAGGCACCCACTTCATCGCTTTCAACATTATGCATTCTATCTCAACTTATGGTCAGTTCAAGGAGTGAAATTTGAACCAACTTTTTTAAGTTTTTCTTCTTATCCCCCCCATCTTCAGGTGGATGGTGCTGCTTCTATGTTCTGACTGACTGGCCAAGTTGTGCTTAGGATGAATGGTCTACTAGATGGAAAACATCTGGTGCGGTCTGAATATCAGCAGAAACATCCCATAAAAGAGGCTGATTTTTGCTAAAAATCACTGTGATCTGTCTGATGTACTCACTTTCCCAAACTACACTGCCATAACTGCTATACTTGTGTATAAAAATGAGGGAAAAATCTGTTGTGAACACAGCCTAAATCAGGCTAGTTGTACTATTGTATAAAAAAAAATTTGTTTTAATGAGGAAACAAAAAGTTGTGATGCGGAAAACAAGGTATGGCTCACACTGGTCGGTGAGAAGAAAAAAAGGTAAAACTTGGGAAACAAAACAAAACAAAGAAACAAAACAAAACAAAACAAGTTCATAACTTAGACATAAAAATTAAATCATAAAACATAGAATGCTCTAAGTCTTTTAAAACAACAATTTGCTGCTAGAATTAATTCTTTCTAAATAAAAGCTAATAAATATAAAAGGATCAGGAGCTAATCAAATTCATAAAATATTAAGTCTTCTAAGTTACTAAAATAGTAATTTGCAGATAAAATGCATTTTCTGAGTAAATTCCAATAACAATAAAAGGAGCAGCATCTAATAACAATTGAATATTCTTCACTGTCATAATTCATGAATGATGCTGGAAGCCATCGAGTTATGCTATATACAAGGACTGGACTTACTACAGTCTCAATATGATAACATTATGATCAGAACCAATAGGTTTATTAGTAAACAATAGAGGACAATGCAATATGTAAGATCCTTCAGTTATAGTTGTTACTGACAGACATATCAGCATGGTTTCGGTTCTATAGCCACTAATGAATTAATTCCTTTGATATTTAATCGTTATTGTTCTAGAATCCACTGCTGAGCCCAATGTAATGTACATTTGAATTTGATAGTTCTGTAACAGGTCATATTAAGCTTCTGATTGGAAAGAAGTATGTAAGATTCTAAATACCTATCATTTTTCAACTTTCCAACTAATATTCATAAATGCAAAAGAAAATTATTACTGCAACATATGAATACGATCAAACTAATTCAGCTATGATTAATAAAGGATGAAATATAAACTTACCATTACATGTCTTCTTAGCTGTATGTATAGCATATCTATCTGTTCTTTTACTGTTTACTTCTTGTTAAACATGACTATGATTTTACAGCAACTGCCTCCCAACCTCCTTATTGCCTTGAAAACCACCCACAAATGCTATACCACCTACCTACATAATTCAGTAGTGACAGCATGTATTTCTAGTGTATATGTGTTGAAGTTAGTATTTAGGCATTTTTTTTTTTTTTTTAAAAATGGTGTTGTCCTCAGTAGTTTTGACAAGTAAAGAAAAAAAAAATTTGTTCAAGACTGATGAAAAAAAATGAGCTGGATTATTATTTTCATACGCCAAAGGCTTTAATAACTATCTTCTGGACAGCAAAAAGAAAAAACAAAAAAACTTTAACTTTCATTGACTTGTTGATTCTTTTCCAAACTGACACAATAGTTGCAATTGCTGTAATCGTAACTCAACAGATCAGTTTATCTGGCCTTACAAGTATCAACTATAATAACTGGGTCTTGAGAGGGCCAGACACCTCACAATCCCAGACTTACATTGCTGATGATCAAATACATGATGGTTTTGGGCACCAGGTCCCGCTGGGTCTTGTTGACAATCTTGAGGTAGGAGTCCACCAAGTTGCGGATGGTCTCCACCTGTCTCTCCAGCTGGGGGTCCATGGAAGTGTACTCGTCTTTGCTCTGCTCGGGAATATGTCAGGCAAATAGTAAAGCAACTCTGTATTCTCTCTGGCAATGGTAAAGGATGCATTTCACTTCAGATACAAAATCTGTGTACTCTATGCTACCCAATTTATGGAACTTGACAGCTCCCAGACACAGCCATAATCAGACCTACCACTTATCGCATGTTAATCATGACATCCTGACTTTTTATCAACATATTCCTGTCCTTCCAATTTATCCCGATAGCCTGCTAGCATCCTAATTTTTTCTTCTGGCAAAACTGACCTGGCGCTCTGGGTTTCCTTTCACCACAACTGCTAGAGGACTGATTTTTAACTACCATTTGAGTTCTGATGCCATATTTTATTACAGCTACTGTCTCTACAATTCATGTTGTCTAGCTTTGAGAGATGTACTGTTTCAAATGGGGCTTAACTCTTTCCTCAACGTCCAACTTGACCTACAAATAAAATCAAGCGTTGTTTTTTTTATGTCACATACTTCAGATTTCATGTAATCCTCTGGAAAGACTATGGCAGTGCTGGCCATAAAGATGTCATGTAGAAACAAAACAGAATATTCCCCCCTCCTCTTCCTCTCACATGGGTACAATTTAGTTCCAATGCTAAATCTGAAGTTCATAATCCCTATATCTTAAACTCTGATAACTCCTGAACACAGTAATGACATTAGGGGGAAATAAAATTTCCAAAATCAGGATACCTTGTTCTAATGTTATTCGCAATACATGTACTTTTGTTGCTATGCTTGTGAGTGTGAATGTATCTTGCATGTATCTCATAAATATGAAGGAAATATTCTCTTTGAAGACACAGTTTATCTTTCCTTTTCCTAGCTTGTCTTAACTTATATCGATGGTACAGAAGATGCTGACAAACTTCAGCAAGGGAACTTACACTGCCTCCCTCCTCAGTGGCGCGTTCAGGATAGACACCTGCACGCAGGAATGATGCTTTCCAACTGTCCACCTCGTCCTGGGACTCTGCTGACAGCTCCAGCTGCTTGTAGTCTTTGTACACATTTCTGGAGTCAGAGGGTAAAGGTCACAGGGTCAGAATCTGAGTCTCACAACCATAAATGCAAATTATCAAATATTTCTCTACAAGTGGTCAGAAACTCAACGAGATAAACTGGCCATTTCATGTCTAATATAAGGGACGTCCATTTGAATTCATAGCTGACATGAATCAAGATGGACATGACTTATCTGTGATCTGCCACTGAACTGGCTTCAGTTTGGTGATTGCTACAAATTATCTTTCTGTCCAGTAACAAAATGTCACAGACAACCACAGATCATGATGATTCATATGTGTATGAAGCTAACAAAGCATAAAGAATAATTTGGTACTTTCATAAACACTATACTAGACTAGAGAAAAATGTTAAATAACAGTGTAAAAATATCAGACCTATGATTGTCTAATATATTATACTATCTATCAAAAGAGACCGTATGTGACTCCAGAGAGGGAAAGGAAACTAGAGACAACAGAAAATGAAATGAAAATTTCATTGAAGATTTTAAAAAATCAAACAGACAAAAGTACCATTCCCATGAAGTTAAGTCAAAAAAGTACAAAGGAAGCAGCAAGATTAAACATACAGCAAAAGCATGCACATGGTTTAAAGCTCAGCTGGGATTGGCAGATATAGTGTTTTGCTGGTTATGGGTACAAGCCAAAGTTTGAGAAAACAAACATCAAAATCAAAAATCAATATAGGATAACCAGTGGCCTCCTGTTGACAAACATAGTGTATATATTTTCTTGTCAACACTCAGCATATCATGCTGGTGTGCTCCTTTTTCTGTTGGTGGTTTTGGTTTCTGTTGGGATTTAACGACACATCATCAAGATTACAGCTATATTGTGTCAAACACGATAAGCTACATTTACACGTCAAGAAGAAGAGAAGAAAGAAAGCGGGACAGAAGACAGGAGGAAGGAGAGAGTGAGAAGAGATGTCTCCCCTGGAATGTCGAGGAGGGCATTCCATGAGAGACATCCCACCGATGGCAGGCTTACACCACCTGCAGGTGGGAGCAGAGAACCTACTTATAAACTCCGGGCACCCACACGGGGGTTCTTTGGTGTCTTTACAAAGAAAATGTGAGGCTCATCCAATTCATGAACATGTCACATATAAAAACTGAATTTAGTGATAGCATGAACTGTTTCTAATGAACTACCCTGACAAGGTCTATTTAAAAAAAATGTTTGGTGTGAAATAGTTCACACTGGAACCATCTAAAACACTTGGGCACTGAGAAATCAATTCATGACTTACGCCCTGGTTAAAACCTGTTTGTCATACTACAATGTTTTAAATGCATTATCACAATGCATTCTGGCAATATGACGCAACTCAATTGGTTTTCTATTGTACGCATTGACTTTCAATTTTCCTTTGTTTCAATTTTAATCATATATAGATAGAAGATGGATGGGATTCGATATGGAAAGATAATGCATCTAATGATAAAGAAAATTGGCACCAGATATTTTATTTAAGAACATATACAGTCACTGGGCAAGCAGAGCACTGCCTCTGATACTGTATTACACCTTATATATGTCTCTGTGTCTCTGACACTCTTACCCATAATAAGTAAGAAATGGAGGAAAAAAACAGAGGAGAATAAGGTCAAAATGTAGACAGGAGAGAGATAAGAGTGGACACTGCAGTGTTTGTCAGCTGCTAACATCTGGAGCACACATCTCAGATACCACACAACATCCAGATTAAAACACACTGTGCATGTGCTGTGTGTATATATAAATATGTGTTATGACATTGTGACCCTTTGTCCCCTGATTATCACATGCAACACATTTGAAAAACTTATATTTTCCTTTTCTTTCCTAACAGAAAATATTCAAAGCTATTTATTTGCATCTTAGATCAAAGAGTAAATTCATGACACAAAATATATGTAAAATGAGTCTGAAAACCTCTTGTGAGAAAAAAAATGGAAAATATCAATTTAGAACAAAAAAAAAACTGTTGTACGTGATGATATAATTACAGGACCAAGGATCACTACTTCCTGTCACAGTGTCATATGCCTTGTTTCACCCCCAGCCTGATGACTGGTCTAACTACTCAGGGACCACAAAATATGTAGCACCTCAATCCAACAGATCACACAGTCCCCTTTCATGCATTCATCCATTCATTCACTTTGAGCAAATGAATTAATTTGCTTTTTCATCTTTTTGTATTGTTCTCATATCAACGAGCATAAAATATGGAGATTGAATTGTGCCCTGCCAAGACACAAAAATTACAATCATCTCAAACAATGATCAAATAAGGAAAAGCCAATAATCGTGGATCATAACATACTAAAATTCCCCGTAATGTTTCAGTTACACTTAGATCTGGCACTTCACTTGAAAATTATACATTCAGTAATTCACATAATGTACATAATATGTTCAGAAGTACAAAATAAATATTTGGGAATTAAACCTTGACCACTGTAAGTTTCCCATTCAGCATTGATCAGTAACAACTGTTCATTTAAAAATGCACCAGAACCTCAGTGTATGTAAGCCAGACCAAAAACTAAAAATGCATAGACCCAAAATAAAGCACAACTCAAACATCGAATGATAAAATACCATTTTTTCAAATCAATGATAGCATGTAATCCTATTTTAAATAAAGTATAAACTGGCAAAACAAAAACAATTATGCTTCTAGTTTTTGTAGCACAGCAATTTGACATGTTTCAGATTGCAACAATAAAAACATTCATGAGTGTCACTAATATCCACAAAATTTTCTTGATATAGAATAAAATTCTACACTAGCCCGGCTCATAAGGCTTATTGTAGTACAGACAATAGAGTACATATCTTATGTATATGTATACACTACTCACTGGTTCTCTGTAACTCATATGGAGATGCACTAGCCACTGGATTCCTCCTATTTTTCAAAAATATATTCTCACTGCCACTCGCTTTTGTATACTGACTACAATCTGGCAAACCTGATTTAATGTGGGATGTGTAAAATTAACTCTGTTTCAACGTCCACTGCTGATTTCAAACTATTTTCACTAGCAAAAATGCTCAAAACCCCATCAGTTCTATATCCATGGAAATAACCCTTTTGAACTTTCCTTTGTCGCTGAACATGTAGGCCTATATCCACCAATCTTTACTTGCTGAATGCATACATCACAGAAAGGAATCCACGCTATGTGCCTATAGTATTGTGGTAGAAACTGATAGTGATGGAATACAGAAACAGTAGGGTAATAGTGCTAGAGTAATAACTACATGGTGATTTTTATCTCCAAAGCTAATTGAAATGCTCCACACACACACAGCGAATGGTGGAGACTGTGAGAAAAGATTGTGACCTTTTGTCATGTGACACACAAAAAGACTTAAAAATTTATTGTATATGCATTATGGGTCATATGTATGTATAATAGATTGTGAAGCACTTAAAGTGTATTGTATAAAATAAGCGCTATATAACCACTCTAATATTATTACTATTATTATTATTATTATCATTATTACATATGTACACATTTTGACACCAACAACCTATGTGGTAACTCAAGAAACACAAGAGGATTGAACATACAGAATGATGAATGGAAAAAAGTCTACATCTGGGCACTACTGACAGATATGCATGAATCAGAATGTGTCCAGTGTGCAGAAAGAAGCACACGTACTGGTATTTGACAAGTTCAGAAACACAAGAGGATTAAAAAAGGCAGACAAATGTCAACAGTGAGGCATTATCTCTCCAAATATAAAACGCCCCTTCATTCTAAACCTTTGCTCTTCATGTTTCCAGTATTCAGCTTTCCACTTTCCATTTTTCCCTGGAGACTGAAACCCATGGATTCTGCAGGTATTTGCTCAATTTTCAAGTATGGGTAAATGTTTACGAATTATGATTGTTTCCAAACCTTTCCCATGGTTTAATAACATTTTTGGTGACAAATCTTCATGTTCAAATACATCACGAATGTGAAAAAAATTGGTACAGGAAATTGGTACAGGAAATCATGGGAACACTGAAGCCCTATACAAGGAGGCTTCTACCTCCAAACTTAAGAATGTAATTCAGAATGACTCTATGCATTCACTCTATAGTCAATTGAAATTTTCTGAAAGAAGTGGGTATTCTGATCTACTTGAGAAGTGAGTATGTTACAGAAACTCATTAGAGGACAAATTAAGTTGATCTTATTTTCTAAATTCTATACCTGGGAAAAACACTTGTGAATTAAAATTAACAGGACATTCTGCATAACACAAAGACTTGCCAAGATCCAAAAGCTGCAATCTATGAGATGTGATAGAGCATCACTGCTGACACTGAGATTAGTCACACTCTATGGCATTAGTCACATCATTCAAAGATGATAGGCAATCCACATTTCCATGATGGTAGGAGTCCTAAATCAAATCACTAAATAGCTAGTAAATGGAATGACCTATGCCTTGATGGGCACAGCTGTGTCTAGGTACTGCTTCACTAACCCATTGCAACTAGAGTGATCAATTTTGATTCATGATTTGGGATGGCTTTTGGGAGGACATCACACACCTGTTGCTCAATGACATTGATACAAAAGTTGTGGGTTCAAATCTTGCCAGGTGATGGAAAGATGAGTCCTTCCCTGTTTTTTTTTATAATTATGGGTAGGGAAGCCTGAGACCTTTAGCTCCTCTCAGATAGAGAAAATGTATATCGGAGGTTCTGTGTGTACGCTACGCATATTAAAGAAGCTTGGCAGTTAAAAATTGGATAAAGAAGGATTCAAGAGCTGAAAATTTGCAGCTCGGAGACACTTAAAACTTGTACAGACTGTGACATATCTAAATCTTAGGTACTACAGAAACACTAGCCTGCGAGATCTCCAATCACCTAGAAACCAAGCATAGTCAGTGAAGAAGTGGTGTGCAGAGGCACATTGGACTCTACTTTTTGGATCTGCAAAAGTCTTAGCCCTAAAATATGGAGATAATGTATATTTCAGTGACATTTGCATGCAGACCTCCTGTTTTCTAGAAATAGAGCAGAAACCTTAAAGAAAGAGTTGGGTAAGTGAAGACAAAAGACACAGAACTAACAAGAATCAAGATAGATTCAGTTTTCAGGTTCTGACAAAATTCTAGCCAAAAAAGTATAGTGAACGTACACTTCACAGAGCTACACACAGAGACCCTGCTAGAAATACAGAAGAAATCTTGGAAATGAAAGATATAACTGAAATCTCTAAGAGAGTAGAAAATGAAAAGCAGAGACAGTTTGGAACCTTTGCTGCCAGTTACATGCAGAGATCAATCACCAACAAGTTTGAATGTTTTAACTAATTGCCTGATATGCACTGCAGCAGGCCAAGAACAAAGAATGGACAAATTCCATGATCGTTGGCTGTCAATGTGCAGTGAATCAACAAAACTCACATCAGCTGCCAGTTGTCACTGATTCCCAGTTCCTTCAGCTTTTATAGGACTCCTTGATAAGTTACTGAATCTCTTTGAGCTCATAAATGATACTAATGGATTTGCACTTATTACTAGCATTGTCTTAGAAGTGTCAAGGGATGGAAGACTATGGCTTTCAATAATCAGCATATGAATGACTTTCCAAATATCAGACTGTGTATACAATGACAAGATGCTTTGGTAGTATCACTATTTAGGGCTATACTATAATTTCTTGCCCATGGATGGAAATCATTTCAGAAACATGAGCATTCAAAACATGACACTTCTTCCAACATTTTTTGAGTTAATACACGTACATAATCCTGAGAACTGAAAAGTGCCGAGAAACCCAGATATTAAAGGGGCTGCTCCTTATAATTTGCACACTTCATTCAAATACATAAATTAATAGCAAATTATTCATCTTATAGATTCATTGTGCGGCACTTGTTTCTTTTCATGTGAGCCATATCAGTTTGTCAGCCTTGTGGCAAACTTCCGGGTTTTGACATGCAATGTATTTATATTGCCATTCAATGATTTTGACCTAAATGTGCTATTTCTGGAACCTGAATGAACATCGATACAGAAATAAAGGTACTCCAATGGTTTCTTAGGATAATTTTAACACTAACTGTTTCACAGCCAGGATTTCTAAGAAGTCAGATCCTTCTCTCTCTTGCATTAAAACCAGTGACTTCTCCCAGCTACCAAGGGTTGAATGTCACTGCTATCACTTGAATTTTGTCTTTCATATTGGTAAAGTTTTCAATTGCTAAATCTAAGACTTCAAACTAGCTTTATGAATTCTTCTAATTAATTATAGGATCTGAGGTCATTGATATCAACAGCCTATCACTCTAGCCCTACTTTGCCCCAGGCCAGTCAGCTGTGTCCATCCAGACAGAAAATCTACTTACTGCGACCTAGAAACTCGATTGTAGTCTGTGTTCAACCGACTACGCATATTGAACATGCAGGGATAATGGGGGAGGTTGGTTAAAAAAACAAAGAAAACAACATACATTACAAACCAGTGTAATGCAAAGAACTGAATGTACACAAATATTCTCCAATACAGAAAATAAACAGTAGAATGTACATTCCTGTTAAAGGAGTACTAAATAAATTCCTTTTTTGTCAAAGGAAACACTAGCTTAAATTCAGTGTTAGGTTCTATGAAAGTCTTATAATCACTACTAGACATATACATTTCTGAACCAGTTGTGCGCATACTTTGGAAGTCCAAGTAGGTCTCAAATACAGAAAATGAATAGAGGGCTGTACATCTGTTAAAGAAGTGCCAACTGAAATCACAGTCTTAACATATCTCAACAAATAGTATGATAATGGCATGTGAGAAAGGAACACAACCTTTGTCTAGGAGTTGCTTCTATTTATTTTGCTTCATAAACTTTTGGAATGGCTGACTCTTCATTTCACATAAGACAGACCAACAATTCTTAATATTATTCAGGTTTAAAATTTTCCCCACATTTTTTAACAGCTCCCCTTCCTCCCCCTTTGCCCCCTCCCCCCAAACACACACACAAAAACACAAACAAATCCCCTCAAAACAGAGATAATAAAAAAAAATAAATAAAAAGATGTTAAAATTCTAATAAGATTAAATGTAACAACAACCAGGAAAAGATAAGCTAATAAGTCAGAGTGCTATATTATATTGTGATCCAGAGTTTAAAAAAGGACCAAGACAGGAAATTAGTTGAAAAGAAATATATCTATATCGGAAACCATGCCTTCTGATGTTCAAGAGCATATAACAGCTTCACAAATCTTAGGTCTTAATTCCATAGGTTATTTGTCTTTTATAAGTCAGTGAGACATACAGTTAACTCTTCATTACAGAGTGTTAAAATTAAAGAATTCTTTGTGTGCCTTGCATAGTCCATTGTGGATCTAATCCAATCTTCATATAATAATCTTTTGCTCCTCTGGAACAACCTTTCAGTTTCCTTTCAAAGTTATATGGCAGCTGACTTGACTGGGAAAAAATCTAGAAAGATGGTTGCATAAAATACAAAAAGATATTCCAATGCTACAAGGTGAAATCTGACTACATGCGCATATGTCTAACTCTTCTCTCTGCTATTGGGATAGACAGTCTGAGTATAGTACACGGGCATTTTCCTGAGTTTCACATCTATGTCAGAGACCAAGAGACAATCTCTGAGAAATATGGGAGTTTGTCCGAATGAATAAGATCTTTGACTATTATTTCCTGATATTTTTTTTTATTGATATCTTGTAAATCAACTGGGTAAACACAATCACCAAATTGCTGGAAATATAATTATGTGCTTTAGAGGCAAAATTAGGGAAGTGGAAAAAAAAAATAAGTTGGTGGTGCAGAGAGTGTCCTCAGGACTTAAAGCTAAAACTGCCTTGTTGTACACACACTCACACATTAATGACGTTAATCAGTGAATATTATTATACATAAACAGACACACATAGTAGCCATTCATAGTTAGTGTTACTGATAACTACAATGGTACAAAATACAATGCTCACTATTGTGCAAGCTGCCACTACAACAGAGTGTGTCCCAATGCTAAACAGGATATCACACATCACATCCATGCCTACTGCTTTTCCCTGGACTACTACTTTTCCCATTCAACTTCTTCCTTTAAGTGCTACTTCCTCTTTGCAAGATCTTTTCACTCCACAGTACTATGCCAAGACTGCTCCACAATAATGACATATGTCATTTTCAGCACTCTGAGTTTTTCAGATAAAAGTGTTCATAGCACAAGTCATCTGATGAATTATGACTGCCATCAGAATTTTAACGAAATAAAACATAGTCCTGTTGGTGTTTTCCTTTAATGACACTATTTGATAGCTCCCATGCATAGGAATCCCATGAGACATCAATTACATTTTGGTTTAAGTTTGACATATGCTCTTCTGATAAGAGCAATGATGACATTAATTTGTTGCCCCTGTTCACAGATTTACAGAAACTGTGTTTTCAGCCACTATACTGTATATTAAAAAAGCAGTTAGATTAAAAGAAAAGTTGTTGTTGATAATTCACTGCACTCTATCTGTTATCTTAACTCATATGATTTGCCTATACTTCATCTATGACCAATCTAACTTTTATGCTGGTGATAGATTCCTTTCTCTCAACTAAGATATTAATATTGGCAACACACCACTCCTGCACTCCTACATGTGACTGGATTGAATGAATCAATAACTCTAATATTGTCTAAACCAGCATGACAACTATCACACATCTAGAAATTTTTAGTGCATGTGAAAACTCCTTGTCCAAAGCATAATAAAAAATAAAAGGCAGAAATGAAAAGCGCAGAAAAATCTTTGGTACAAAAGGTGATCCCAAAGTTTCACACTACTATACTGTGAGATTACTATAAGAAATAGCTCCATTCAAGTGGGTCTAGTTTGATGATTCTATGGGTTTGATGTTAACTGCAAAGTCCAGCCAAGGACAGACTAGATTGGTTATCTTGTTACTGAATTAACACCACAAAATGTGTACAATACATATAGAGTTAGAGAGACTGATTACTTATAGATTTAATTTTCAACAGCAAATTTCTTGAAACAATCATGTTTGAGTGAGATTTCTATTATGACAGAATACAACTGCTCCATACATGGGCTAGTTAGTTTCATTATAGTAATTTGCTATATGATCTTAAAACTGAAACCGTGTTAACTCGACAGAACCTTGTTCTTCAAACAGAACTCAAATGGTCGGAAGCTTTCGCCCATGAAAATAAATCACACTTGAACAACTAACTCATTGGGGGACACATGATGAGAGACAAATTAAGCCTAGTTTTAAGAACTTCAACAAAACTACAAAAATATGCGCTAGAAGTTCTGCATACAATACACACCAGCAAACATTTGCTACTGTCCTTTTGGGCAAAGCATAGCCCTCTGCTGGTTTCATACACTGGATATGAAGTTTTATGAAAGAAAAGAGTAGTTGGATAATCACAGTGATATACAGAGAGAGAAGATGGAATAAAGTAAAGCAATGAAAAATCAAATTGTTCCAGACTATCAGGATAGATGTCAGCACAGAGAATCCCCAACAAAAGAAGCATGAAGATGGCCTCACAAGGATGCAACGACAGAAATTGACTCCTACTCAGGAGTCCATTGTATTATGAGAGGGCTGCTCCTGCACATGAAAAGTGCTATGAAATGTGTTTAGCACATCTGGACTTTAGCATCATCCCTGGAAAGTAGGGAAGGATCCACTAAAGAGATCTCAATCAAGAGAAAGAACTTCATGGTCAATTGATAATTAGTCTCAATGAAAAAAAATTACTCCTTACTGAATTGCTCCTTCTTTTGTCAAATGCCTCGCAGAAAAAAATATTTTGCCTCGACAGAGGCTGTATTCTGCCACATTGCAAACACTGCCTATCGAAAAGAGAAATAAAATTAATGCTTGCATCAAGGTTTCTAATTCTGGCAAATATATTTGCAGAAAAGATGTTCAATCTTGATGGCAGCTCTTATGTCACTGCTCAAGAAACTTCAAACCACTGTTGTCAGATTCCTACCATTTGCCAACCAGCAGGGATTCTGGACAACAAGAAACAGATGAGCAACTGTAACGCAAACAGAACTGGGTATTTGCAACAAATTCCACCTAACTTCGAAATTGCAATATATAGGACAGGAGCATTAGCGCTGACAGTGTCTTATTAGCTATAGCTCTGTACAAATATTCTAAGCATATACATTTACTGAAGGGGTTACAAAGAAAATGATAAAGACAAGGAAATGATGTCTTGTGTTAGCACAAGGACCACCAAGGGGCGGTTTCACCTACCTTGAGGTTGGATTAAAGAGCGCGAACATGTTTTTTGACTGGAAAAGCCCACCCTCGATATCTCGCACTTGTAAGCCCTCTAGGGGTAACATGTAGCGTTTTTCCCGCTCCTACGCCGGCCAAGGGCACACACAAAGGCAGGGGAGGGGGGGACGGCACAGGGAGTTGGTAAGAGAACCCATGATTGGGTCGGGGACAGGGGCCAGAAAGGGAGGGAGGGAGCAGAAACAAACAAAATTTCATAATAAAACATGTCACAACAACCATTTCTCTACACAAAAATATGGAAAAGGTCTGGTATTCAAACAGACAGCACATCACAGAATCAGCATCAACATGTGTCTAATGTACAACAACTCACAATATTAGTGTCATAAAACAAAAATTTCAATCAAGACATAACAAATAATAACAGTAATAACTATACATTGGACTTTTTTTTTTTTTTTAAATTCTACAAGTGCAGAAGATTAAAGGATCATATAGACAACATGATACAAACATGCAATAATTATTTTAGAAAATCATGCTGCCTCATTTTTGTATTTTGCTATTTTCTATTTAATATGGTATGATATGGAAACTATAGCAAAACTTGATATCTTCCTCCTTCTGTCTAAAAAACATAAATTTGAAGCTGACCCCTTCTTTCACTCTTCTCGGCCCTACACTGCTCCCTCAACAAGGAACTATGCCTTGAAATCCAATCAAATGAAACTGTTATCACAAGATTTATCACCATGAAGTCAAAGATTGTTCAATGTGTCCGATGTATGATACTCCACTTTGATTTAATGACTGGTTAATCTAGATCTATACATTTATCACATTCCCAATTATTCAACAGCTATCACTGTTCTACAGTGAATTTCCAGTGGGGTTGATATTTTCTGAAAATTGAGCTATAGATCTACATTTTGATTTGAAATGGTGCAAACAAGCAGGGAAGAGAGATGATTCGCTGGATGGGGAAGAGGCAGGGGGAGACTCAGATTTAAAAAAAAGAAGTCAAAGAACTTGTTCAAAAGCTGTGTAGATATGATTCTGCTAAAATAATATTGAGATATATGGCTTCTGAAGTTGAAGATTAAAAAAAAGTCCAATGCTCATTCAAAGGCTATTCAGATGTGACTTTGCTGAAACAAAATTGAGGTGTGTGCCTTCTGAAGATGCAAGACTGAAATGAGAATTGGCAAACAAAATACACAAGGAGCATAATGGAGATTCCTTTACACACAAAATATTATTATGGCATGCGAACAATAAACTGTGGTCTTGCTAGATCTAATACCTGCAACAGAAATTATATTAAAAGTGTTCAGATATCTAGACAACTGATTATCAAGGATACGTATTTCAAGAAAAAAAAATTGTAACTATCAATTACATCTAATAACGTGTACAATCATGCAGATTCAATTACAAAAAGAATACAACAAATTGACAAATTGGATGAAAAAGAATTGGCAAAATTTTACACATGAAAATGACATCTAACAGAAGGAAATGAAGTTTGTGCCTGGTAATATAAATAACAACAGCAAACAAAAATCCAATCAACCAATGAATGTTTGCCCCTAACGTTGAAGTAATCAGTATGAATACTTAAGAAACCAAGACAGGTGGATGTGTAAACTTTTATCTGTGAGGTTCGTTGTTAAAAGTAGAGACCTTGTGTGAGATTTCTATGAAAATGTGAAAGCGCTGAGATTCTGTAAATGTTCCATGAGAAAACAAAACAAAAACAAAAACAAAATGACGCCGCAATTATTGACGTTGATCCTATGCGGAGACTTTTACATCTGGTTTTCTCTTTTCCAGTTATTTTTTCCCTTTCCGCCGCATAGGCAAAGAAAGTAGAATCGTGTCATCTAAGGAACTTCACATGATGTGTTAAGTTATTCTCGGTTTCACTGTGAACATAAACATGCAGGTCTTAATTTTTGAGACAAGCATATGGTATGACTTCTGGCAGGATTGGCCACATAGCTATCAGACAGCAGCCACCCTGGCCCAACCCCATCCACTCTGTCTCATTCTACAATGACAAGACCAGAACACGGAGTGGGAAGTAGCACTCTCGACAAAGTGGATCCCTATAACCCCTACTGAAAGACAAAAACTGACTTTTGACAAGAAGGAAGTATAGTACAAAAGAAACAGATCTTCCCAGTGACAAAATATTTTTTTTCCCCTGAATCTTATTTTAGAAAATCATGCTACCACTTTGGGTGAACCCACTGTTCAATGCAAGACGATACATTAAAGTATGACCATTCAAAGCCAACTAGCTTTTTCTTAACATACGAAAAAAAAAAGGATTGGGGGGAGGGGGGCGCACAGGGGAGCAAATTAATCTCACGTATAACTCTGATACTTGCTTTTTCAAAAAAATTAGTACTTCTCAATTATCTTGTCTTCTCACTGGTGCAAAATTCAAAATAACTATCTAAATTTCCCATGCATTGCGTGTGCAAGGCCAATCACTCTTGATTGCCTTGGATTTCTAAAAAGAACTACAGCTGATATGAAGGATAGGATTGTAGACCTGTATAATAAAGGAACCAGAAAACATTCATTCTGCTCTGATATTATCAAACAATATGAATTTGAAACAACTTCCGGCCTTGTTCACACGTTACAAAAATTTCAGTAAACAATTATTTTCTTTGCTACCTGTTGTCCTAACTATATAAGAAAATCTCTTATTCACAGATGTCCTAATATACAACTAATGCATGAAAATGCTAATACTCGGTTTGCATTTACAATTGCAGCCACCCTGTTAAATTTGTTCACAAAGGAACTCAGCTCCCAATTGCACTTGCATCTACAACACAAAATAAAACTGGTGAACTCGTGGATCTCAAAGTATTATAGATAGAGCAAACCAGGTCATGAGTGACACGTGGAGAATATGACTAGATTTATTTGTGATCGCTCTTCTCTTTCAATTTCCAACATGAAGCAGGTGAGAGGGTGATAAGTAACCCATTGTAACATGACTGTCCCACAGGGCACAGTGGAAGGAGGAGGAAGGAGAGGCAGACAAAGAAAGAGATTGGAGGGATATCTCCAAACGGACAAGCCTGAAGCTAAATGATGCTTTGAGAGAATCTGAGAGATTATCTATGGTGCTCGCATGGTCCAACTGCAAGACTACATGTTATAGATAACAGGTAAGTGTGACATGCTGTTGATATGACTGATATATGTCGCGGATAGTGACATTTGATGGCTTTGGTAGACAAACTGACCAGAGAAGAGGTTATTCGGCATATCTATGTGATTTTCCTCATGCAATCGTTGATGAGATTTCGTATGACTCAACAAACTTCATTGATGTACATAATACGATGAGTAAGATACCGCAAGTCCAGAAATACACATTTCTTCTGTTAGAATGCGGATCCCATGTTTTACATGAGCGAACAGACTTCAAATGTTCAAAGTTAGTATTTCACTATAAGCCTATAATGACCTCATGCACACTATCTCTTCTAAAAGGTCCCTAAGCACTCTGTCTTGATCTATTTACTCCTCAACACTTTTCAGGAAATTCTGCTTATCTCTTACTGAGCAAAAAAGAGCTAAAATTCTCTTTAAAAAAAAAAAAAAAAGAACTCAATTAGCAAAGCTATCAGGATAAACTAATGCCTTGGAAATTTTTCAGGAACATGCTATCATCCTGAGGAATTGATTGGCATTATTCAACAGTGAGTTATGCATATTCTAAGCTGAGCATCTTCACGGCAATGTTTCTCCAACACTCTAAGCTTGCTGAGCTAAAACTATGTTGACTCAAATAATTAGGTGATTGAGATGGCATTGATTTCCAGACCATGGAGATGTTCGGTGGGATGTTGATAAGTCTTTGTGGTAGGTGGGTCCTGGAGGGGTCATATTTAACAAATCATCAGAACCATTTCACAATCATTCAAATCATTTCTTGAAGGACTTTGAGTAATGATGCTTGCCAAGATCACCAACTATACAAACCCAGTCTAATTTAACAGTTAATATTATGTTTCATTAATATTTCATATCCTTTGGGCAAAATGGTTTTTGTCCATTTTCTCACAAACTGTCGTGTGTGAGCGCCGAATGACTATGATGAAATGTTGCTACGGTGCAATGCAAGGAGAATGCTCAACTATGAATGATGCACTTGTCATTTTACCATGGCTAAACAGGTGAAGGTGAGCAATAATGACTGTGTATGGATACAGGCACTTTTTCATCACAACCAGCAGCTTGCCAACCATGTAGACAATATTGACACCCTGTGCTGCCAAAGCCAAGCACAACGACTAAGACTAGAGAGACAAGTGCTGAACTGTAACACTGAGAGTGACAACGCTTAAACTATAAGCACATCGAACTATTCAAAGCACAATGCACACTGCGGGGGGGGGGGAGGGGGAGTAAATTGCTTGGGATGTCAGGATATATGGGGGTGGTTTTCTTATTGTTGTTTGTCAGCAGTGTAAGGAGATGCTAGTTCTGTGTCACACAGTTTGGAGCTCCTTTTCTAAAGACCCCATGAACAAAGGAAATGAAATGGCAGACACCTGAACTTAACCTTGACCAAGGGTCTTGTATATACGGTCATACTTTCTTTTCTAGGATGAATAAAAGTTGTTTTTAAGAAGCATTCTGTGCAATAAATCACATTCTAGAACATGAATCAGGTACTGAAGAATGCCGGTGATAAGGATTTAAAGTACTATGGTAAAACAAGCCATTTATAAATAATGGAAAGCACCCAGTCCTTTCTGCTAGCCAACAGTGAATGTCACCAAGCCTATGGCACGGTTCAGAAAGGTCCCAGTATAAGCCGCCCTCTCCTTTTACCACAAATATATCAAGCCATGAATTTGTTCAGAGGATAATATTCAAGGGAGAAATGGAATGCTTACACTTGTATGGAATGGCCAGGCTTGCTGAACAAGAAATGAAGCATTAATCCTTTATTTTGATGGGAGAAGGAAACTTGGTTTGTGGATATACTGAAGGGATACACTGCCTAAAGGTGCAAAGTGAGCAAACTTGTTGACTATAGAACAATAATAGATGATGCACTAATTCTTCATTAGATGGAAGAAGGCGTGGGGGGAGACCTAGTTTATGGGTAGAATGAAGCAAATCAGGATGGGATCTTGAGGGGTACTCTGTCTGCATATGTGAAATGAGGCAACTTACTAAATAATAGCAATCCTTCATTGTATGGAGCAGAGACTGGGTTTATGGCTATACTGGGGCTTTTCAGGATGGGGCCTTGACAGGAGGGACGAGAAGCAGAAAAGAGAAGGGAGAATGAGGGGTGAGAGGCTGAGACTCTCTAACTACCTGGACTCGGGATTGAACAAGACAAAGCCCAATTTCTTGCTCATGAATCCCAGATCTGTTGTATCCCTGAGTTTCAAATTATCCAAGGGCAGCATGTACTTCTTGTCCTTCTCCTGTAAGGGGCAAACAGAGGAGTGGCAGAGACGGGTCACACAACATGATTGTATCAGTGGCACAATGGAAAACCTCAGTCACTCAGTATGTTCCTAGCTTTCTCGGAATCAGGAGAGGTAGCTGCATGCTAGACATTCATATCTTTTTAACAATAACATTCTCTCGGGTACCCATTTTTAACTCTGCAGATTTTCTTTCCCTGGGATAAAATGCTGGGCCTTGTTAGGACTCCAATCCGGAACTCCAGATCGAGGGCATCTCATTCCACGGCGCACCCTGGTTTAGGAGCAGTGATGTCCTGTAGCAGCCCAGATAATGGAAGAGAATACAACTGATCAGTGTATTATAGTTTTCTTGCCTGTATCGCTGTGCCACTTCTCTCTTGACTCATGGGAGATCATAGCATTGCCGGTTTGAGCTCTCTATAAAGCAAACTGACTGACTAACAAACTATACCATGTAAGAACAATACCTCAGTTGGGGTGAAGATGTCCACATGATATTACGTGAGATGGAGCGTATGGATGCCATGACAAAGAGCTGACAAAGCAACTGATGTTTGTCTCATTATTTTCATGTGTATTGAAATAACTGAGTTAAATGCCCTTTCACAGTCAATGCATTGAAATTCAAGACATTGATACAAAAATACTGACAGTGATAGTATGACTGTGATGATGCAGAGCAATGATAAGCACTATTTCATGGGATTCCTTTCACTGCAGGAAATTTGTGCAATGAGTCAACAGTTTCCTGGCTCTATACTAATCTAACAATGTGCTCACTGAGACAGGAATTAGCTGATTACGGAACATTCGACAACATCAATTGCTGACAGCACTAGGATGATGATAGCAGTGGTGATGAAGTCCCTGGGATGGGATGATGGTGGCAGAGGAAATGACAATAAAGGTGACATGATGGAATTATAAAAAATGCTGATGATGATGATAATACAAAAAATGATGGGATCAGTTCAATGACTATGGCAGAGATGATGACATGAAGACAAAATGATAACAGAGAGAGAGATCTGAGATGAGACATTGCTCAAAGAAGAAAATGTAAGCACATAGTAATACATTATACAGCTTAGGTATGGTAAGACAAAAGAGATACAGATCATGCTGCTTAGCACAAGGGTGTGGATGCAACTAAGGACGGGCAGGTTATACTCCGGAATATGTGATCTCTGACAGCCCAGGGGAGAAAGGACGATTCTGTCACGGTTTGTGTTATACCAAACCATACATTCTCACATAAAGAAAAAAAAAAGAAAAAAAAAGAAAACATCAGCATCTTTAAACAGACAACATTGTCTTTCAGTGACTTTGGGAAATTTGTTTACACAGGGAAATTTGATGTAGCTGCACTATAACAGCACACTCAATACCATTTCTCCATTCATTTACTATGCATTCTACTATGCCCTTATGTACCGTCCAGAAACTTGAGATCAAAGAGTCTTAACCACCTCTCTATTCCCCGTTCCCATT
>JBCEWB010000003.1:1641930-1661957 GCA_039654565.1 Peronia peronii
AATGTGTTTGAGTTGTATTATGTGATTATGTATGTGAGCATGTCTCGAATCGTATCTGTATACCATGGTATGAATTTTTGTGTATGTTGCTGCCCATGTTTGTTTTGAGGCATATTCTGTTCAACGTTTTAGTCCTGCTGTAAAGCGCTTCGAGCCCTCCAGGGGTGAGGCGCTATATAAATGCCCTTTATTATTATTATTATAATTATTATCTAACCACCCACACATCATCATTATCACTGTAACAAGACTAATCCACAGAAATGAGCATGCTGAGACCAGATAAAAGGCATTCAAGTGCAAAACATCATACTGAAACATAATAATGCATAATGATAATAATAATAGTAAAAAAAAAGACAACCCAATTTTTCAATAGACATCATGACCTGTCATTGTAACTTCAAACCATTAATGATTGATCCATAATCCCTGGGTTAAGATCCAAAGACAAAGACTAGGTAAATCTGACAGGGGAAAAGTTACTTTACTGCAATCCTTTAGATCAGGAAGAGAGAGTGAAGTCAAAGGTGTCTGGCAAGGTCTGGCATGCAGACAATAAGACAATAAAAGGCTGAGGGTGTGAAAGTTAACGTGCTGACACAGTGCCTTCATCTCCAACATTTCAGTTTCAAATCCAGCTTAAGTGTCCGCTCATCTGTCCTCCATCTCCAAATTCAAACTATAGCACTATTGCTTACATTGTCTGTGACAGGGTGAACATGTATCAGAAACAGACAAAGCAAAGTATAATAATTGTGTGCAAACACAGTGTCTTTTGGAAACAGTAGAGAGACTGGGTCTTTTAGACACAGCTGAACCTGAAGCAAATCAGAGATGAATGCACAGTGTTTGTAATGAGGATTGCTTTTCACCAGCCTAATTACTTCTCTTTGGCAAACACAAAGATTAATGCACAAGCAATGTAAAAAAAGCAAACTCCATATTTCTTCTTTCTGTTTAAGTAAGTTGGTCTCAGAACATTTTGATAAAATTATCACAATTAGAAGAAACAATTCTAATTTGAATTGAAAAATTTTCAATACATCATGAATTTTTCTGATTTTTTGGGGGTGTACATTTTGAGTAATTAGGGTGAGCATGACCTTTTTCTTTCTTTGCTTAAATCATTAACATCCCTCATGTTTGACAAAAGGGAAGTAATAGCACTAGCAAAAAAAAAAAAAAAATCCCTGTTACAGTGTCCAATTGACTGTTCCACATTGTAAGTGCATGAATGGAAAGGCTGGCACTAGCTCTGACAGATTTTAAAAGCCACAAATATCATGAGACATTATTCACACTATACCACAAAAAAAATGTTCAAAAAAAAAAAAAATGAACCAGGGGAATATCAATGAGAAAAAAGATTTCCGCATGCATAAATCATAATTTGGCCTCCTTTGATAGAAAAGTCACATGCCTAGTCATAGCCTATTGAGAAATGCTGGTGAAATTATACCTTAAATATGAAAGGAAGCTCATATATCAAAATGTCCATTTATTTCTCTGCATTGCATAGTATGAAAGTTGAGGAAATGGTAAAGAATTCAACATATTCAGAGATAAAGGGTTAAGTTTGAGAAAATGGCATTGGTACCAACTAGCATGTTTGATACATAGTCATCTTAAAGTCAAAAAGTTCCATCCAACAAATTGAAGGTTTGAGAAAACTGATCCTGCATTTAAGACCTCTTAGTCTGTGCTAAAGAGATAGATTTCAACTTTTCCACAATTATGTCTCAAGAAGGCAAAGCATTTTTATTTTGTGTAAACACAGACAAAAAAGTGTTGCTAAATTGGCTTTTTTTTTTTTTTTTTTAGCAGGAACTTTTGACTCCTGGGTGTGACATCTTAACTTTATCATCTGTTGTTGCTATTATAGTAGAGCTTTCAAAGATTCTTCAACTTATGCTAGATAGTAACAAACTACTCACTTATCAAACATCTTCATCAGAAGTCTGAATTTCATTATGGGGAATCACCTTAGATACTATATGTGTGTCATTAATTTTTTCTGAACTATCCTTTTCTTTTTCATTGCCGTGATTAACTTTTTCATAAGCAGTCCTTTTGTTATTCAAAATATTAAATGTGCTTTTTCAATTGTTTTAAGCAATCCTTCAATCTTTATTTTTCCTTTCTTTTTTTTTTTTCAAAATTTATCTATTATTTTGGTTTTTCAAATCAAAGATGTCATGTATATCTCCTCAACCATTCATTGACAATCCTTTCATTTTTTTTTCTTTTTGCATCTACTTCCTTTCCAGGACAAATGATTTTTATCTTATCCAATCCTATCTTAAGACATCATTCATATATCCATAACTCGATCCACTTCCAACACTCCTTTTTTCCTTTCAAAATTTAAGGTATTGATTAAGTAAAATAAAGTTTTTCTTGGATTTTTTAAAAATCTGTTTTCAAAGTTGAGAGGACCATGATGGAAAAGAACTGAAAATGCCTGAGATTTGCAGAATAAAAATACCTATTGTCAGAGCTGAAAAGTGCAAAGATGGGGTGCCGAGAGAATAATCCAGACTCAAGGTCTCGTATTTTCAGCCCCTCGAGGGACAGCATGTATTTCTTGTCTTTTTCCTGGGGTAGAGAAAAGGCATTGGAGAAGAGACCGGGCAGACAGCAAGATATGCATGGGGACAAAAGATTGGAATTAATATCATTATGGCAACTGGGGTGAAATAGTACAAATAGAAAGTCAAGTGTAGGAACGAAGAAGAAGAAGAAGAAAAAAAAAAGCACATTCCCAATTTGGCAAATAATCAATTTTTCATAGAGTGTTTCTGGCTGTTTTGCTCCCTACTTGTAATTCTTTTTGTAAGGTAATCAAGCTGACCAAAGATAATGTCATATGTAGTAACTTCTTACTGTCATACTACAGGGCAATTTCCTATGACTATAGATGAGAGATATAACACATTTGATCTGGGTTCTTATTCAAACTGATGAATGTCCAGTAATAAACATGGCAATTTCCTATAGTTATCAATGAGGGAATGTGGTCTTCGGAGTATTAAGTCAGCAACCCTAATGTCTATGACCTAATATAAGTCCCATATTACAGGAGCTGTCAAAATAGAGATTAGCATGATTCCGCCTTTCAGCCATTACTTTGATAAAGTCCCTTCTGCTGGCAGGCTCCACTGCAACTCATCATCATTTTCAATTCATCTAACCAACCTTCCGTTGGTAATCTTTACTCTTGTTAGAAAGTCTGGAATCCTCCCTCTCCCCCTCCCCACCCACAAACCCTGGCAGCTTTTTATAGAAAAATGACTTCAGCCTCCATAAGGCTTCATATTTCTGTAACAATTTTTCTAATTGCTCTTGGAGACTACCATTGTCAACCAGAAACACTTCTGTTGGGTGCTATGGTGGGGGAAAAAAACACACATGCACAAACAAAACTACAAAAAACAGGAAACAAAACAAAAACCAAAAAAAAAAAAAAATCGCTTCCACTGGTGTCATCCATCTTTACTTTCATATTTATCTGTTCATTCTTCCCACCCCATTCCCCCTCCTGCTCGAAAAAAAAAAGAAAAGAAAAAAGAAAAATTTAAATAATAAGTCAACCCAAACCAATCCAAAAACAAGTGGATTCCATAAACAGTTAAAAAAATGATTTTCAAATTTATCACACTATGACTTTGAAACAGCATATAAAGACAGGCACAGATGACAAGTGGAGCTCCAGTATGTCAAATGTAGGTTGTGCATGTGTGATACCTCAAACACACAGAACAAGAATAGAAAATTTAATGATATTTACATCTTGTCCTATGTACTGGCCAGTGTCCAGCCAAGATCTTGCAATTTTTTTTTAATATCTTGTGACATATATATGCAAGGTGCCGGAAGTTTCATGTGATTTTTGGTAGTTCCTGTATTTTAATCCTACAAGTGGGGTAAAGGCTGATCTGATAAAAGGTTGGCTCATTATTCTCTCAATGGAATTATCCTTCAAACCTCACACAGGGTCATAACATAGTACTTTTGTTTTATTGTCTCAAAACACACTTAGACCAAAAACACCATCACAGAAACTGTAACATGCTAGGAGTTTAAACTGACACATTGAAGGTTCATTATTTCTCAGTGAGACTAATATTGTCAATTTCAAGATGTAAAACTATAAGCAAGATACAAAGTTATTAGTATATTTTACTAGTTCCTAGGTTGTGTGACTTGAAAATGTAAGGGAAAAGAAGAGGGATAAACTTGAACATATTCTTACAACCTACCCCTATATGCAGCTGGAGACCCCACAAGCCAAACATACAAGAGACATCACACAAACAAACAAACACATGAACAAGCAAATAAATGAACAAAGACACATTTCCAATTTCCATTCCTGCAAGAGAATAGCAATTTCAACTGTCCTGTGGAGGTGAGATATTCATTCGACCAGGTAAAAAGCACCAGGTGTCAAATTTTCTATGTATCAAGCTATTGGGACCGTAGAAAGGAAAATGAGGGTCCTTGATATTGGTGTGAAGACTGTCTTAGTCTAACTCCCTGCCATTCTTTTGTAGTGAAATAGTCTTGTTCAACATTAAATTCAGAAAACCCATGGTCAATAAATTGCAATTCTCTCAACAAAACCCCCTTTGACATCCAACTGTTTTCACCCTGTTGCATGATTTACATTATGTTCTCTTTCAGCCACCTGGCTTTTTTTAACCTATGATAAACGGTTCACCACTGAGACACAAATTAGCCAACTAAGTAAAAGGTAGAGAAATACAATAACTTCCGCTCATTGTAAGATCCCCTCCAACTGTCCAAGCATTATGGGGATACGTCATGATTCAATATGTACAGAAAGGACCTTAATTCATCAAACATAGACAAACTATGTGGATCTCAAAACTCGCCGACAGAGATGGAGATGTCAGTAACCCTCTATGATGCAGAGCAGCTTTTCAACAATATGACAGTAGTGTCTCAAGACAGAGCTGAATTTCTGTAGGTTTCCTATAGAACATTCATGCTGACTGAAAGTTGTGTGCATTTAGACCTATGCTCTGAAATTATGTTCGTATATTAAATGCCCAATGTGTTCTGAGCTTTCAGCTTTCCCAGTCATAATAAACTGTGTATCAAATATTACTCTGGGCTCTTGAGGGTTAAAACAACTCCATGCTGTCGTCAATGTCTGCTATATTCAGCATATCTGTGGCTGGGAAAAAGTATGCCATAATTTCCACAAAACATCTACTGGGGTCCTACAGCCAGCCACTGACAATATATGCTAGACCAGGACTAGATGATATCTGAAGAGTTCACTGAAAGAACGAGCTTAGTCATAAATTAGCATAAATATATATATTTTTATTTATCTATTTTGGGAGGGTTCATTTCTCTGCCCTCTGATTTGCTCTATCCACTTCTTCCTGTGAAAAACCATCACAGTCACCCTGTAATGGCATATTAATATCCTATACTTATATGAAACTGAGAGGCTTTAAAATTTAAAATTAGGGTTTCTCTATTTCCCAATGTGTGACAATCCCTGCTCTTCTTATAGACTCCTCATCTAAATGTCTTAGTAAGCCTCAGTTCAGGAAGGACAAGACATAAGGCGATTCTGATAAATACAAAAAGACATAAAGAAAGCAATATAATCTGGGAAATTCAATCACAAAGATTATAGAACAAATAACAAGCCATTCTTCAGCACTTGATGCTCATGAGTTTGTTATTTGTCTCCCAGCCTGTCAGAACAAGTTCTAAGTCGCTGGATTTGAACAGACAAATCGGAGGTTGAATTTGATCGGGGGTGATCTGATAAATTTGTTTTTTATATTGCAAGAACTGAAAAATCATTAATCTATTCTGCTCCGATGGGCATATTATAAGTATACATGTTGTGAAGTGAGATTTATATGCTAACCAGTTCATTCTGTCTCATTTTTCTCCTGACTTTTGCTGGTGCTGAAGGGTTATCCTCTGTTCTCTTTAATTTGCATTATCTCCAGCTACTGTCAAGCTAGATCAAAACTTTTTTTCCACCACATGTTAAGATTCTACAAGACAATAATAACCTAATTTGGTGGAAAATCAAGATACAACTGGTTTTGACTGGTTACGAGGTATTTTCACTAAATCACCTGGAAATTTGTATCACACAACCAGGCTGAATCAGTCTGATGTCAAATCTTTTTTATATATGGAGTTACTGATTTGGCTAAAAAAA
Organism: Peronia peronii; assembly: GCA_039654565.1. NCBI lineage: Eukaryota > Metazoa > Mollusca > Gastropoda > Systellommatophora > Onchidiidae > Peronia > Peronia peronii. The sequence goes on from JBCEWB010000003.1 coordinate 1,648,151, forward strand.
CCCCAAAAGACTGGACAAGAAAGACAAAAAATCCCAAGACACTAACATCATCTGATTTTCAGGTCTTTTGAAATACATTTTTTTTTATATGATTTTCTGCTATTCCTGGTGTTTCTGCCATTTCAACTGACATTCTTGATACTTCAATTTGTTTTAACGATACTTATTTTTTTTTCTCAGGTCAGAGGGCAGACACATGTGAGTATACTATCTACACTCGGTGTCTGGGACTTTCTTGCCATACAGTACTTTACTCAGTAAATAAAAATATTTAGCTTCAACTTTTCTGTGCCGAAATAATCACATTCACAGTAGAAAAACTTAGTGACCCCACAGTTAAAAACATCCTGTTCTGTCAACGAAATCTCTTTGACATCTGACTCATTTCATCAGGATGTGCAAAAATTATCTCACTTTCACTGTTGATATGACATTTTGGGGGGGGGAGGGGGGGGGGGGAACTTTGCCAGTCAAAGGTGGGAGAGAGATCAACAGAAGAACAGTGTCATATCATCTGGAATGCTGTGTGTATAATGACTGAGACAATCTGAAATCTGAAAGTTATTAATTAAGATATGCACAGGAATGGCTTGGATAATCATCTCCTTCAATCCAATATCTGTGATGACAAGACGAAACAATACAGATGATAAACTGAAGCCATCATGCAGAAGCTGTTTCACAAAAGGAGACAAATTTATGCATTTAAATCATGATATAGTCATTTTAAGGGTAAATAACTAAGAAAATCTTTAATCAAAGTTAATCCTTATCTTTAGAAGCCAGAACAAGACAAATATTCATATAACAACAAAAAAACAAAAAAATTAAAAATTCTCCTGTCAAACACAAACAAACAAGAAAACAATAACAACAACAACAAAATTGCAAATTTAAAAATTGCAATGACGATAAAAAAAAATTTACTTAATATTTAAAAAAAAAATAAAAAATTTCTCCACTATTTTCATTCCAATTTGTCTAGCCTTAATCAGCCCATCTTTTTCAGCTCTCTACTAAAGTCTGAATAAAAGCCTTGCCAAAATTATTCTACACTTTTTCTGCATACTGCAAAAGTTCAGCAAAATTTGGCAATTAATTTTAACTTTTATTTAATTCCTCCTGTTCACATATCCTATTGACGAAATCATAACACATGTAGTACTGTCAAAAGCTTTCAGTGAGTTTATGCTACTATTAAGCCTTTGTTTGCTTTAATAGCAAACGGGAAAACAATTTATTTACAACCAGGGCAGCAAAGGTCCTACCTCTTCATCCTTGTACCAGGAGAGGGATTCCGCAGTAAGAACAAACCAGAAGTCTTTGGAACCTCCCTTGATGAAACTGACATTGTGTAAGGACAGCCAGCCCTTGCGGATCACCTGTGATCACATATGATAACAGATATTGTAACAATAAACATAGCTGACTTCACAACATTCATTATTTATCATCATCATTATCGATCATTCCTAGACATTATACATGCATATGATCCATAATTCCAGATTATTGCAGTTTCATGATACATTTCTGGGTGCGAGTAATGATACATTTCTGAGTGCGAGTACATGGTGAACTGCTGGCTCCTTATCAACTAAGCCTGTCAACGCAGAAAAGTGCCACAGTTTGTCCTAGCATTCTTTTCTAAGCGCCAAAGGTGTGACTGGTAAAGAATATATGTGATGACAGACCTCGCTTCAAGGTAGGCTGATCCATTTGGAGAAAGCACAAGTACTGTTCAACAATATTCTGGAGAGCTAATAAAGAAAGGTCATCACAGTGGAGCAAGGTTTTTATTCTATGAGAATGATCTCCAAGCTTTTTTGACCTGTGCTTTCTTTTTGATTTTGCACCTAATTAGTGGTGCACATTTCAAATCTTTTTTTCATCTCTGCATCAGTGTGTCTTGGCCTGCCTCTCTCTGATAGTTCCATGTTGGGTTTCTCCTGATATTGCTGGGATGTGGTTTTCTATAAGTGTGATCAATCCAAGGCCACTTATTTTTCTACCGCATGATTTTGATCAGCTTCTGATTTGCTGATTTCTGATGTCGAACTGTTTTCAGTCAGATAATTTTGCTATGATAACAAAAGAGAATTCAAACTGCACATGGATTTCCTTCATTTCTTACCTGATTTCCAAGCTTCCGTTTGTTGGTATTTTCTGATTTTTGTTGAGCACTGAAATGATAACAGATACAAAAATTTGACTTCGCTATAAGTAACTGATCCTCTATCACATGTACTCTATAGATTCAACTGGCATTTTCATTTTCTATGGATGAAAATTTTTGTTGTGGTTTTCCACAAGCTTTGCCTAGAGTCATCATCTACTGAAATTCAATGAAATTTATGTTTTGTGAGATAGTTACACAAAGCTATACTACTTGCCTCAAATAATTGCAAACTACTGTAATATTCGTAATATTCGCCTGCCAAAATTGGACATATCCACCACATCTATTTTGAAGGCAGATTTAATTAAAACTTAACATTTTTAGAAACCAAGCGTTGAGCAAAGAAAAGTCATCTATCATTCTACTCCAGATTTCAGTAAATATTTGTAACACATTTTTTTTTTTATTGCTTTATTGTAAAACTTAGTGTCTTGGCACATGGAAGATTTCAGCATGCTGTCAACGATATTTATTAATATTTCCTACAGGTATTAATTCTCTAAGACATGTTAGGCAGCAGTTGTCAAATTCTCTACATTCTCAGGCTTACTTGGCAAATCCAATGAAATCTTCATGGTTGGTGTTCATGTAAGACAACTGTATGTCAATCAACTGTAAGATCTGCTGCTTGGTCACCTGCTCCTGTTCGCGGATGCGTGTGTTGACAATGCGCTCTGTCTCTTCTCTCAGCAGTGGATAGCGACTCATCTGTGGAAGTCCATAAGAACATACACGAATGTCAGTTAGGTTTCATGAAAAGGTAGAAAAAAGTTCTATTTCTACACAATGCGTTTGTTACATCTTGTAAAACTGAAGATCTATACAAAATAAAAATTCAGAAGTTGGATACCAATAACAAGCTTCTAACGGCCAAAAAATCTGTGTCCTGGATCCTAAGGTGTTAATTCACTGACTTACCCTTTCTGTGCATTTGCGAACCACAGTTGAAAGCTCTGTGACCACTAAATCTACACAGTGTAAAGACGGTTCTTTCAGCCGGTTGATCTGTTTCTTCACAATGCTTTCGAATGCCATGTCTGGTGTGAACAGGCCAGTCCTGAGGGCAACAAGGCAAACAATATCAATACCGACACTCCAAGGTGGGACAAAACACTGATCTCTGCATCATCTCATTGCATTCATCTAACTTCTGTCTTTCATTGGTCTTAGACAATGACATCTCCGCAGAGCCCAAGATTCACGGAATGAACAATCAAATTTAAAAACTCTACAAAAGAAGTAGCATGTATCTTTCTTTTCCTATAAATGAAAGGATGACTTTTTTATTAAATTGTATTTTGATGGCCAAGAAATCAGTGAGGGTAAAAATTAAAGTTATCTGTATAACAGACATTACAGTTGTGCTTCTTTCTGGCTGTGGCAGGATGTGAAAACTGGCTCATAATAAAACTCTGATGCTAATGCTGTTCCATTACTGCTACACTGATTAGAGGAAGGCTGAGCACCAGGTTAGAACGAGCAGAAAAACATGTTCAAATCAGCTAACAGAACAAAGTAATGGATGTTTTGAAAGTCCCCTACAAGGGAAATCTTCCATAGTTTGTGCTTTGATTGACTGGACAAATGTAAAAATACATACCTGATACCATGAATATTCTTAATGGTGATGCCAATCTCCTTGCGTAGCTCTCTCTCATCAAATTCCATCTGTCAAACACACAATCGAAAAAGACACCCTTATATATACTTGTTCAAGGTCTGTCTTTACATGTTCATCCATTACTTAACAAATGGCACAAAGATGCTATGCAAAAATAAATTTACTCAACAAAATTACTGGGTGATTTAGAACTGGTATTTCAAACTGACTATGCTCGACTCCTTCATGCAGCACCACAATGGGCGTGGTGACATCCTGCGTGTTGTACATGACAGATTTTCCCTCCTAACTGAGAATGCACTCCACCGATCTCTAACTTACAGAGCAATGCAACTTCTTGTTATATGGATTCTGTCAGCATATTCCATGACAAAGCTTCCCTCTTTTGTTTTCGTGGACCTCTTTGAGAATACGAAGCCATTAATCATCTTGATGTTTCTACATGAAATACGTATTTAGAACAAAAATTTAGATACTCAACACGTACCTTCAGAAAATTGTGAACATGTGGCAAGGCACAAGGAAAATCACGTTACATTTTTTTTTGACACTTCTCTCTTCCACACTACTTGATACCGCACATCATATACATGTTTTGATACACCTTACAACGTGAAAACATCTTCAATCATTGATCTGTAGCTATGATCATGCTAATGTGCAGTAAAAAAAAAAAAAAAATTCCACTCTCCATTCATCAAAGCCTTGAGGTAACTGAAATGATGCAATAGCAACTTTCTATCCTGAGATACAAATGCAAGCAAATCAAGAAATGGATTTCACCATTTGTCCTTCCCTTATATTGTGTTTTCACCACCTACAGTCATTTAACTCAACCCTTCCCTTACCTTGACTAGTTCAAATGGAAATCTTTCATGGAAAATTCTGTTGATCTTTGCACCTCCTGACAAATCTTCTGTTGATACATGGGCTCCAAAACCTTCAATGTCACGTTCAAAGTCAGTGCTGAACTGGGAAATCATTCTGTACAGTGAAAAATAAATACTTGTAGATTTCTGCTTGAAGAACAAGTAAGATACTAAACCGATGTGTTCCACCTCTAAAACTTATAATAAACCAAACACTGAGATAAATAATCCACAGCTAAATATTTTCAGACTCAGCAAATGAGAAGTATTTTCAAAAATGGTAAACGAGAAGTTAGGAACAAAAAAAAAAAAAAAGAGAGAGAGAGAGAGAGAGAAAGACAAGCTGACGAAAAAGAGAAAGGAGAAGAGGATAGAGGAAGAGGAAGAAGACTAAGAAACAAAAATACACATTTTAAAAGAATCATGCACAATGGTGTGAATAAAAATATGATTTTCTAACACAACAATGTCTCTTTGCCATAAATTCACAATCCACAGAATCAAAGACTTATATTGCACAACTGGGTAAAATGGGGGGTTCAGATGTCAAAAGGAAAAGCTGAATTTTGCTAACTATGGGGTCATGGGCATTACTATAATTTAACATATATATCTCAGTAAGGAAAAGCTTTTGGTAAAATAATTGTTTTCACCAAAATGAAGTACATTGATTTCTCTTAACATTGACATTTACAACTCCTTACTTGCATACTTTGATATCAGACCCATTTCACATGATTGCCCAACATATGAGGAAGGCATGGACTTACTGCATCATGGCTTTGGTCTTTCTGGCTGGGTCATCAGGCCGGAAGTTCTTGAACTCCTCCACGTCTTTCTCCATGGCCAGCATCTGGGACTGCAGCTTGTTGCGTAGGGAGGGCAGTGTGTCTCTGATGTGATTGGTCAGTTGTTGGTTAAGAACCTTCTGCAAATGTGGAGTCCCGAGGCGATCTGCCATGTGCCTGTAACAGACCAGCAAAATTTAAAATGAATGAAACACCTGAAAGTTTGTTAGTTATCTTTTCATGAAAACTAACAATTCAGCTCAACTCTTTCATGACCTGTATTCACAAGTGCTATTTAATTAGCCCTTAGACCCAAGGTGATCTATGGTATGTCTGTAAAAAGCAAGCAAAAATTTTGAAACAAATGTAATACATCATCACAGAAATTCCATAATGACTGAAGTCAGTTGAAGTTGTTCTGTGAAATAGAGACAGAAATTGTTTCCACAAGAAGGGCTTACAACATATGTATTGTTTATGGGGGAGACAACACTGAAGTATTGCTAATGCACTGTGGTGAAGTTTCTGTAAGTAGGTTATTGTGCAGTGTAATCTGGCTAGTATCAATGAATCCAAACCTCAAAAAGATGACTAAGACAGAAGTGGAGTGACCAATGATGATGTGACAGTCTGCAAGTTGGCTTTTCATTATAAATACTACTTGAAGGTCAAAACCTTTTACTGACAATTAGCTTAACTAACCCTTCATGACATCATGACCCACATGAGGAACACTGCTCAGCATTTTTCCTTCTACAATTAAAAGAGTCAAGAAATTATTATTGAGAGGATCATCACAAATATTTCTGGCCTCTCAATTTATGATATTCTCTTCACAAAACTGACTATAGAAAACTGCACGATAAAAAGCAAATCTGTGTCACAAAAAGAGTTGAAAACTTATACAAATATTTCAGTTAAAAAAATAATACCTCAACCAAAACAACCAAAAAAAAAATCCAATGAAATCTGAATTTCAACACTATGTTCAGCGTTCAAGTGCACAATTAATTCTAATAATTGTAATGCATGGGAGATGACGGCAAGAGTGTGCAAATTACATCAGAATCACAAGTCTTGGAAAAAAGCAGTGCCAATGTCTGGCCTTTTAAACAACAGGTGTCCAGAGAAAAGCATATTGTTCTGCATATAAACATGTAAACATCTTCATATTCAAAGGGGCACATCATTCTTTAAGCGATACAATAAGTGGACGATACACACCTGTATGCTGGATGAGATAGAAAGAATTTCCTCTCTGCTGCCAAAGCTGCCCTGATATCTTTCCTGCCTTCAATATCTTTCTGACTTCTGTTCACCACCCCAATGTAGCCTGTGCACAGAATTCATACCATGAGATAACAAGCACGCATGACATGACAGGTAAGATTAACATCAAACAGGGCACAAAAAACAGGAATGTATTGAATTCTAGACACATAGAATATTAACAGCAAGATGTCCTGTGGTTATGAAGCATAATTTTGTTTTATAAGTGGCAAAAAAAATCAAGACATAGCAACTTACATTGTATTTCGTCGATTGATTATCAGACTAACCAAATCACAAAAAAAATATTTGAGTTCAATCTTTGATTTCCACCACTGAATAAATCTTTCCACCAAACCTTTCTCACAGTGGCCTGGTGACAAATAAAAGTTTTTATATATGTCGTCATTGTTCTGTGACTGTGACATAAGTCATTACAGGATGTCACACAAAACTGTTTATAAGACAAATCATTTCATAAGTTATGCATTGTGATTTCATTGAATTAATACCAATGTGACTAGAGCATTTTTTAAAAATGATATTATCTGATAATTATTTCCCATGCAGCGATCGGCTACAATCTGGCATCAGTCTGACATATAATGCCATTATCATAGATCCATAACAATATATCCCATGTCTTTTGACACATCTGCATACTTGTAACTTGTACAGAGTTTAAAGAGCAACTCACCTCGACGTAATGGCAGTGTTCTATTCTCAAGGATATCCCTTGCGTCTGTTCCTTCATCCATCAAATCTAGTTTTGTAATCACACCAATTGTTCTCAGCCCTGTATAAGTCAAGAATAGAAATATATGTATCAAAACATGAAAAGAGCAAAGAAAGAGAGCAGAACGGACAGACAAGAAATTAAATAAGGTGGAATATGAGGACCACTGGTGAAAGAAAAGCATAACAAGACAGATCAAGGAAAGGAGAGAACATGAACCATTTCCAATGAAGTTAAAGCCATCAGATATATAAATTGTCTGTCCCGAGCCACGATGACAATGACTGTGTATCAGCAATGGGAGCACAAGTGGCTTCACAGCTTAAAGGTGGGAGTACACATGCACCCACAAGAGTCATTCAACTGCAACTAAATCTTCCTTTTTCTCTCTCTCTTATAGCCATTAAAACGAAACAAAAAAAAACTGTGAGAAGAATTCAAGTTTTACCTTGAGGATCCACCTCCTTAGCAATTTTGAGAGCATCAGAGTTTGCGAGATCAGAATTTGCTGGACTGACAGCCAGGATCAGACATGATTCTTTGGTGATGAACTCAAACAACATGCTGCGGATCTGGTTCTCAATGTCGGCTGGCTGGTCACCCACGGGGACTTTGGTCATGCCAGGCAAATCAATCAGGGTCAGGTTAAGAACTGAGAACAGGATCAGAAGATCATAATATGAAAATAATTGTTCAAGAAGCTTGTGAGCAGAAAACTGTAGTTTTAGGGAAAAAAAACATATTTTTGCTTTTTTTTTTTTTTTTCAAGGAAAAAGAAAGAAACAATGATTTCTACTATTGGAAAAACATGATGTCGCAAGTCGAAAAACACTTGCAAATGGCTAAAATATGTTGTGAAAGTACACAAGATTTGACCAAGAAAGGTAATATTTTTCGTGCTATTGAATGTTCATATTATTTACATAAGCCACATTAATCTGCTGAAAGCCTTATTATAAAGAAAGTCACACTAGTTGATATGGTCGTGTGACAGGTCATGGCCCATTGTTTGATGTTTACATCATCATATTAAACACTTTCTAAAGTGATATTTTCCTTTGTCATCCTTATATGAGGTTTTTAATTTATCTTACTTTTATCTTTTGTCAAATTGCGAACATACGTATTTAAAGATACAATGAAAACAAATTTTATAATTTCTCTAAAATGTAGAAGGTGAGAATATAAACTCATGACAAAGAATCACAACCTTCTGTCACAGTCTCATATAAAAAAAAAAATGTATTCTGTGCCATTGATAGCACCAACATTTCTAATTTTAAGACCACACTAACATGTGCCACTGACAGTTTCAATATTATTAAAATAAGCCTAACTATGAATTTCATGTGCTCCTAAATTTCATGTACAGAAAAAAAAAAATTTTAAAAATAAGGTAACACTGAATACTTTTTGTACCTCTGTCTAACAAGCAAAATTTTTGTATCGTCATTGAATACTGTCAATGCCACTGAAAATTTTTACTGTTTTCATCTTGCAGCAGGCCTTGATCCTTTACTCCAGCACTATCTTAGCCAAAGTACTCCTGTCTGTGAGCGGGCAAACTATACTGACACTGTGCTACCCAACTGGCATTAAGACATTTATATTATAAGTCAATTTCACTATTTTTGAGATAGTGAGAAAACAAAACAACCTCAAATTTAGCACAGGTCATTTGATGAGCTATGCCATTATAACTATTGAAGAATTAAAACCTAGTTCTCTTGGCATATTTCTTTTTGAATTTGGCATTACCTGATAGATTGCTAGCTTAAAAATACCATGACACATAAGCTGTATTTTGGCACAGGACTGACATCAGCATAAATAGCAACTGTATAGCATTTATTTTTTAAAGCCAATTATGTCAGTGATGTAGATGATGACATCCTAGAGCAGTGATGATATACATTATCTGTTGATTTAATTGTGCCAACAACATATATAGCTGTCATCATACTGATGTGCCATTAAATTCCAACACAACAACAGCACAAGTATAAAGTCTCTCATTCAATTCAGCTAACATTCCATAACCTATCTTTAAAGCAATATCTCACTACCAGAGCCTCAAGATGCTAGGTACTTCAGTGTGATTAACAAATTGCTTACCATTTGGGGAATATACGCGTAAATTGATAGGGATATTGGAAATGCCCTTATTGGATCCCGTGACACGGTCAGTCTCATCTTCAATTTCTTTCCGCACCATATTGAAATCTGTAAACTTCTTTCCTTTGCAATGTATGAACTCTGCATATTCTGTTGGAATAAAATAACCAATAATAATTAAAGTCACATTATTGTGAGACAGAATTCCACCATTCTGTCACAGCCTTGGATATTTAAGTTTAAAACTGTACAAAAATTTGCTGTGCAAAAATAAAATAACATACAATGGCCTCATGTTCTTGCACTTTCATTTAGTTGAAAAATTGCACTCTCCATGTCCCTAAAATATCAAGTCGCGAATAATTTTGATGTATCTGTTTAGTACAACACATTTTAATTCTTTGACGAGATTTAGTCATGACTCTGAACTTGCAGTAAAATAAATGACCATAAAATGCACACAAGGAAACTTGGCCCACAGTCTAGATCTGTGAACCTCCAACTCTAGTGTGGTCCCATTTGTTTGTCTTACCTATGCCAAGACCCAGCATGAACTTTAAAATCCCAAAGCCAGTTGTAGGTTTCAAATGATAATAAAGTTTGAAATAATATTCAGATAGATTCAATGGCAACATCAGTTGGATTGCACATATCATTTTGAAAATAATGTTGAGGGTAAGTTCGATAAGAATTTTATTTGGTTAGGGTGTGAGACAAATAATATAATGATTAATTAAAGTTCTTAGAAGAGAGTTACGCACATGCCATTAAATAATATCACAAATGACATCATATAGAGAGTTTCACACAAAAAGCAATGATAGAATCTTGTTCCTGGAGAGGAACAAAATGTATGAAGCTGTGCTTTGAAAACCAATAAAATTAATTAAATATGGGATTTGAATTTACCATAGAAATTGAATGTATATACTTATTTTAGGCAATATTCAAAATTTTTACCAGTTAACAGAATCTAAATTGTTCATCTAATGGGTGGTGATGGTAAAAGGAACCGCAATAAAAATTTATTGACCAACCCTTCTATGCAATAGAATGCACAATTAATTAAATTATCATGCTTGTGAAACTGGGGAACCTACTTACCTACTTTACTATACATCAACTGTAAAACTAATGGTCTTCTTGTCACAATACCAGAACCTCTGGGCAGGAAGTCCCTGATGACATAAAACGTAAAGAAACAGTAACAGTGTTTAGTCTAACTGGATAAGTTGCGATAAGATAACGATTCTACACCAGATCAAATCAGTTAAAGAAAGACAATTATCGAAAAAAAAAAAAAAAGAAAGAAAGAAAAGAAACAATCACAAAATTAGGGGAGAAAACTAAACAAAACAAACCAAAAAAAAAAACAAACAAGGTCCCCAAATAACATGCTCTATTAATAGTTTCCATTTCTCCCAGGTCTATTCTTCATTCCGCCCATGACAAAATTTCCCTTTCATGAGTACATCTTCAATTACATGAAAAAGATCCCTGTCCTCTGACAGCTTGGCTTCTGTCTCTCTATTACAACACAATTCATTAATGCATGACCCTTGCCTCTGGCTCGACATAAAAATGGAACATGAAATAGGCTCCTGCCTAGTGTGACAGCTGGTACCATCCATTTACATTTGTTGACAGGTATTCACTCACTCGAGGCGATTATTGGTATGTTTCAGGATGGTAACATGTCGATGAATTCAAGACAATATATATGCTATGAGATAAAAAATGTCATGAATAACAATATCGTGGATGTTTATTCTTAATATGCTATTAATTCAATTTATAACTGCTTTATGTAGACAAAGTATATGTCTCAAATATTTTTCTATAAATAAAAGGATAAAAATCTTTGTTCAAGCAGAGAAAATAATGGGTAGTCTGGGAAAAATATCTGGTCTAGTGCTGTGAAATCATATGGCTAACCATGTAACCTCTAGGTCTGCAAACATATTTTTTTTTTTGTAAGAGCAGAAATACATGAGAATACAAAAAGTCATGTAGAAAAGATATATTTAAAACTTCATCACAAACCCTCAGTGCAACAATTTAAGTGTCGACCTATTGATAAAGGCTCATATACTGATTTAATGTACTTGGGTAGTAGGATCTGTTAGTGTTTTCAACCACTGCACAAATGAAATGGCAACAGCTGTGTATGCATTTTCATATTTTCACCATCTATTATCAGAGCTTCTATTTATGGTACATCTGCGTGAAAGGAATTGTTGCCCAACTGTTTGAGATAACCCAGATTCTATACTGACAAACACAACACAATAGCAAACATAAAAATAAATTTAAAAAACATGGGCAATATTGAATAACACCCCAGGAGCCATAGACCATACAAACAAATAAGTGGCCCTCTCCATCACTCAAAACAAGAGCCAATTATCTTTGGACAGAAAATACCAGCTGGTCATGTCATCCACAATGGGAGGCTCTTTGACATTGGCAGCCCCGAGCTTGAGCTGAAATGTTCACAGCAGCAAGGACAAATTGACACAGCTGTGGTCTGGTTTAGCCACAAAATGGGTGTGATCAAAACAACGCCACTTCATTCCTTCATTAACTGTGTTTGTTGAACATTAACACTTTATCTCCAGGCATTTCACTGGAAACAGAAACACATTCCCTTGCCCTTTTTTCTCCTCCCTTAAACTAAGTTGGAGAAAAAAAACATTCTGGTTATCTTGAGTCAGTAGGATAACTTTGAAACATCATTCTGACACAAAGGGAAAGCTATCAGTTGTTTGTGATAGTCCATCCCATCCAATGTTTCAAACTAACACAAAATCTATGTTTCTTTGTTTCAACACAAAAAAATGGCTGCACGGCATCTAAACAAAACAACCCCACTCAAACTTGAAGTGCTTGGTTCCTTTATTAACTGTATTTGTTGAACAGTATAGTAATATCAAATTTATCTCCAGATATTTCAATTCAATAGATAAAGATGTTTTCTTCAAAAAAAAAAAACATGTTGCCTATAACAAAAAAAATTAGGATTTTAAAACCTGACACTGACATGATGGAGAGAGAGTTCACTCAATTCTCTATTGACAATCATGATATTCACTATTTCATAATATTTATGCTTTTCTACTTTTATCACCCTGTGACAAAGTCTTGCCTTATTGTATTCTTCTTCAAAAAGATTATAGTCATCATTCCTTGACTCTTTGAAGTATAAACTAAAGAACATAAGTTTTGAGAGTAGTGCTGCATCTTCATTAGTCTGAGAAGAAACCCTCAGAGAAGCACCACAGTCATGTCATCATGAAATATTTTATTATATCTCCAAGAATTTTCAGTTGCAATATACATTATTAAAATGGGGTCCAACTCATACAGAATTGCGTCAGACAATTAATTAACAGTGCAGCAGCAACTAATTGTGGGTGAGAGTCAAAATTTACAGCATATCTGATTCCTTTTTTTAAGTATTGTACAAAAATAACAAAGCAAGCTCCTTTGTGCCCCTTGATGTGATGCCTTACAAAAACATAGCTCAAAATACTGCTAACAGGAGTGGACCTTATACTTTTAACTATAGACTCACAACAAGATGCATTTACATGAATTCAATGCTTCACTGTTCTAAAGAGAAATAAGTTGTGACTGACTTGGTGAATTGCTATACATATTTAGCTCACCTTCCTAAGATCGCTTTTCATGAATAAATTATCAGCACACTAATGAATGGAAATAAAACAACAGTGATATCGATCTCTAAACTAGCCGTCTAAGAACCTAGTCCACTTCTAAAACCACCTCTTCTGCGAAAATGATTTTTTGTCACTATTACTGTTACCAAAGAATCTAATCAGAAATCAAATGTAAATGTAAATGAACCCACTGCAGGGCAAAGACATACTGGGAGACATGATAATGTAATTTTATGTTCAACTGTTCACTTGAGGAAAATGTACAATGCCAGGAGTGTAGTAAAATAGGAGAGAAGGGTCCATGGAAGAGAAGGAAATGGAGGGGGTGAGTACATGATGAAGGATATAACACCCTTATTTCATTTTATTTGCCATCATGCAATTTTTAAAATTTTAATGGTACCTTTGATTGGTCTTATTTGAGGGAAAGAACACTAAAACTTAATTTACTGATTCTTAACTCTACAAGTGCGCCGCCCGTATATATCCAACAGGTGAAACGTTCTTTATAGTGCGTATCCCGGATTTATACGGTCTGGCCTTTCCTGCT
>JBCEWB010000003.1:1662057-1672585 GCA_039654565.1 Peronia peronii
CATACATACATACATACATACATACATACATACATACATACATACATACATACATACATACATATATACATACATATCAAATTTTTATTTTAAAAGAAAAACAGATAATAATGTGTTGGTACAATGTAAGAAAGCATAGTCAATGGACAAACAAAGAGCAGTTCATGGCAATCATACTCGCAGAGTATCAACAAGACGTTGCCTACATCTTATTTGCCATACACGATAGAAACCAATCATGATACTTATGCTGAGATATTTGGCCATAAACTTGCACTCATAGTTTGGTGATCATAATTTCTTTAGGGCTACTGTTAAATCTACGATGAACATGTCCAAGACATCCGACAATGAGGAATATTATTTCGGCATGGTAGCCAAGTTCATTAATCTCCTGAGAGATGTTAAAGTATTTATTTTTAGATTTATTTTGATAACATATATCTATGTGCCCTTGAAATTGAAATTTCAAGTGACTGTACTGTCTTGTTTGTCCTGTCAATGATTGTCTTGTGGTCTGACACAACGTGACTGAAATAGTGTTTGGATGTCGGTAGCAGAAACGTCAGGTCTAGCGGGGCCGTCTTTGATATAGTGATATTATACCAGTGCCATTCCTATTGCTTCTACCGTTGATTTTATCTAACAATAATATTTAAGACTGGGTTGTGTCTTTCTTGACAGAAATTTTTTAATTTCGTGCATCCGTTTAAACAGACGTGAGGGATGATTACAGATTATCAGAGGGATGATTACTGATTTTACACTATTTTGTATATGAGTTAGGGTAATACAAACGTGAAAGATTCTAAGAGTTGCATTCTACATTTAACAATAAACGATCGGACATCATCATTCAATCTATGATTCGACAGAAACTATGAAAACAGTTTATGATATATTTTTCTCGAATTATTCTTCCTTGGGACTGTTTAATTTTGAGTTCTTTTTCGAATTTCTTTTGATGTGTGTGTTTATAGGTTGAATAAAATGCATCAGCTGAATCAAGAAATTGTAATATCTGCGTCATCCTGAAGTTCGAATACTTATGTGTCGTTTCTTCTTCTTAATGTTATCTCTTAATGTTAAATACAAACATATATGCATACATACATGCATACATACATTCAGCAGTAGTTCAGTTGTTTCTCTCGAAGTCCAGACTGGGAAAAACAGAAGGAGTAAAATGTGTAGCTTTGTGATCCTAAATGATCAAAAACAAAAATAACAATTGAAAAAAAAAAGTACGAGAAGAGCTACTATTATAGATGCGATCCCCATATTGACGTGAATGTCCGGATGAGAAGTGAAATGATTAGAAATCGGATGTTAGCAAGATAGAAATCACATTATGAGCCATTTTGAACAGCAACCAAATTAAGTCCCTTTGTCAAGTATAAGCGATATAAGACAAGCATTGTAAGAAAGGAAAGCATTGCCTTTTCGTTTTGTTGTGTGAAACATAAGAAACATAAAATTATGAAAAATTCACCATATGATGAAAATGTTGTTTTGCATCATGTGTTTCAAATAACAAGAGAAAAGATGATTTTTCCCTTCTTTGCAGTGCTTGTCCTACACTTCCTGTGGGAAAGTGCACTAGCTGGATGAAAAAAAAAATGGTTCATTACATTTTTAAAAATCCCGGTAGCTGCACTGTAGCAATCTCCTGCAGGTGTTCCTGGATGTGGTTATGGAGTCTTGTTTGTGCTTTAGACAGATCTTCTCAGCACTATCTCTCTCTCTACACTTCTACGGTGGTGATCTTGTCTCACTTCAGACAATTCTTGATTGTGTTACATTCTTGTTCCAAGCAGGCCCCTTGACATAGAAATTAGACAATATATATCTTGTAATTACTTGCCTACATTGTTGCCAGAAGAGTAATTGCCATGTGTTCGCTGGAGTCGGTGTGGCGAGCAGCTGTAAGTGAAACAGAAATGAGTTAAGTAGGCAGCGCTGGATTCTGTGTTGGTAGTGAGAATCGCAACAGACCCCTGTGTTTACTGTTCAATTAAACATTCTTGTCTCTGCGTGCTGACTCAGAGGCTCAGGGTGTCGCCTTCCAGCCATATGCAGCTGGAATAAAAGGATATAAATAACCCATAGATTAGAGATCAGACTAGAACTAAAAACGAAGTCAGCATAATGGATGTTTTACTAAGAACATAATGGTTTGAAGCTCAGATCCCATTGTGCTATACCATTGTGAGAGTTATATTCTGTCAAAGGTATGTACATTTTCTGGCTTAGAAGTACCATTAAAGAGATACACAGAGGAACTGATCTCCGTCATTTAAAGAGGTACAATTTAACCTGGAACAAATTTTGGATGTAAACAAGTCAGCACTCTTTAGCAATGGCAAGCACATGATGTTAAATGTTTCCTTCCTTATAGTCTAGTCCAGAACCTATGTACCGGACAGTGACTGCAGTGATTGTTCGGAGTTTTGCTGGAGGAGACAATGAAGTCAGTGTGGCCCGATTAAAGGGAGGAAAACAGCCACAAGCCATAGATAAATACAATGTTGACAGTGAACCTTCTAAAGTAGTTGTTGCCGGCCCTAAAACCTGTTTTGTAGCCCGCAAAAGTCAGGTTTAAAACAAGAGCAGGAAAAGTTCGATGTATAGATCGGAACTTGGGAAGAGAGTGCAGGGGAGACCTGTGGCGTTCGCAGAGATGAATGTCCTGCCTTTAAGTTGGAATCTGGAAATTACAGGCGCCCGTTTCTGACTTTAAATTAAGACTTGTCTGAGTATAATTCAAATCCAATTATATAGATGTTTTTTTAACTGAAAAATAAACGTTATTATCTTTCTTTTTGGGCAGTCGTCACTTAAATGTGTTGATGGTATGCATGTACCACAAATTCTATGGAACAGCCCGAGTAGGACGATTCTGCATGATCAAATTCATACACAAATAAATTCCACATTTTTGAATGAGTTTAGAAGTGTCGGCTCGACACAGATATATATATATAAGAGATGATTCACCGAGGTTAGATGAGCAATATCGTAGACATATCAGAGTAATACACAAATAAAAAGGGTCACATTTCTCACAAATCCAAGTACAACAAACTCGTTCTATTGATAAACAGTACCTGCCCCCCCCCCCTCACTCCCACCCCATTTCATATCGATTCAAGAGCTATATTTCTTTCGGGAGAATGTTTGAACTTATGTGACAAGTACTAAGGAAACATGTCGTATTGTACTGAGGCTACATCTATATAAGTGATGAAAGCAAAACTTGGCTTTTATTAATCTGATTACTAAATTCATCCCACTCAAGTCATGGAACCTCCAAAACGACAAAGGCACACGGGAAAAGATTTAAACAGATCTATTTCACCTATTACAATCTTTCAGTACAGACAAAAAAAAAATAAAAAATAAAATGCAAAATTTGGGGATTAATCAGGATATCGCAATATTTCATTCAAATCGATAGTTTAATACTGGAACTTGTTTTTAAATGAATGACTGTATGACTTCCTACGTGAGTCTCATTTCAATACTGCATAAACACAGCATCCTCCATCTCTTCTCATGGCAACGCCAGCAGTCATAATAAACTCCTTTATTTCTGCAGAGCCTGGTAGATTGGTACTAGGATTGCCTGCGGCATTGGCATGATCTCTCTAACAGCTATTGATTATCGCAAACAGACTTTCCAGAACTATCTCTTGAACATCATTTAAATCAGGGGAAGAGTCTCATTAACAATGGACCTCCTAACAAGCAAAGACTATTAAATGTGTGGCAAGAGCAGGAAGAATGCTGATCAACCATGACAGAAGACTGAAGCTTTGTCCCTGTAAACTGGGGGCTGCAGTCTGGAAATACCTGGCCACAACTACAGCTCCATGTGGCCAAGCCGGCATGTGTCCTCATAAATGTGTTTTCCCCCTGGCTGCTGCAGGCTATGCTGCTGTTTGAAAATAATGGACCAGGTTTTTATTCGTTATTTACCCCTGCCACTGAAGAGTTGGCCTTTGCTGAGTTGTTTTGTTCCTGATTTTTTTAGGGGGAACAAAAGAAGGAAATGAGCATGTTTTATGTCAGCGAAGGAATGTGGTGTGCTTTAATAATAGAAGCTGCTTGATTTTGTGCACGTTTTGGTGTTGTTGTTGTTGTTGTTTTTCCAAAATCCTTTTATCTGTGTCCAGCAATCTGTCACCTCAGAGTCCTGTTACACCCTTGAATCATTGGTCAACCCTGAGTTTTTCATTTGCCATGTTCAGTTTTTTCCAGTAAGGTGTTATAAAGTCCGCTTTATAGTGCCAAGGGTTAATTGGTATACGAATATACAGTAGTCTCTGCAGCCACTTCAGAATTCTTATGAAGCTTCGTATAGGAATGTTCTCCCCTGACACCGATCATGTATTGCTACCAGTCATCGAATGATGGCTGAACTAGCACTGATTATAAAAGCGCACTTGCATCACACTTATACAAAGGTAGGAACTTAGGTCTCAGATCTTAATTACTGCTGGCGTTTTGCTTCAAGTAATTCTTTAAATCGGTTGCCAGAAGTTCCTCAGAATAGATTGGCAGAAGAAGGCAAAATTTGATTTCAAGTATGAGGTGAAAGGCGTACCTATGAGGAATGCTATCTTCATCCTACTCAAAGCCGTTACTTTAAGTATCGCCGGCTTTCCGAGAGTGTGGACGATAGGGGGTAGGAAGTCTGGTGAAGTGATGCCAGGTCTCCCTACTGGGCCGAGTGATTTTCCATATCCACCACACCACATCATTAGCAGCAGACTTGGCGCTGTCTTTGCTGTGGTCTGCTCTCGTAGCTATGGAAGACTAACGTGAAAAACAAAAAATAATGTACTTCATATCCTATGACTTTCCAGGTCGTCATAAGGCAAATTTCCAAATTTTGTACTTTTTAAAGATGACATATTTTGCTGACGGAGACAATGAGACTAAGAAATTTGATTATAACAAAATGAAGTGTAGATCTAACGGGTTTAGTGGTTGGATTAGCAGTTTGAAAAGGACCGCCGTGTTGTAGCCAGTAGTTGAAGAGCGGTTTCGGTGTACATTACAGTTGGCAATAAAACACCAGATTCAGACACAGCAATAGTCAGAGAGGTTTAGAAGCACAATTATGAGGAATCCCTGACAACAGCAGATCCGTGAAGAAATGGCCACTTTGAAAGATTTAGGAGTAAAGAAAGATCGTTTGCATAGTCCAGATTTGTTTAGTAGATGCCTGTCTTCTCTGGAGCTGTTTGTGATTACTATGCTAATGGGCGAACGTAAAACTCACTTCACATCTGAAATGTTGTTGCTACACTTCCCTCCCTGACACCACCCTATTCAATAGATCAGGGTAGAACCCTATGCCATTTCCACCCATCAATTCTCACTAGTCATTTGGAGATATTTGTGGCTGAACTACTTGTACCATCTCTAATGACGCTCTATTTATTTTTGTCTGCATCTTTATCATTATTTTCTTGTTTACAGTCCTTCACATTAATCTTCGTGATCTAAGGTGTGTTTTCTGAATATTTTGTATGGGAGGAGAAATATAAAGATTTCCAGGTGGTTTGTCCAAGGATGTAAATATTGCTCTAATCTTCTCAATTATGGTGCCTAGGAATGATACAACTTTTTTTTATTTTTATCATTTTATCGCATACATCAAGTTTCTTTAGAGATTAAAATAACAAAGTGATGGTGGAGGATACAGTTATATATAATGGGACTAATTTATCGTATGCAAAAATTAATTAAATAATAAACTGAAATTAAGCAGAATGACTGATAGAAGTCGAAAGTAATCACAGGACAACTGCCTCTGAATGATGACACCAGCTAGTTGGTGGTTCTTCCGCTATCCACAGAGACATCATATCC
The DNA here is from genome assembly GCA_039654565.1 of Peronia peronii. Lineage (NCBI taxonomy): Eukaryota > Metazoa > Mollusca > Gastropoda > Systellommatophora > Onchidiidae > Peronia > Peronia peronii. The sequence continues at coordinate 1,667,938 of JBCEWB010000003.1, forward strand.
GTCACATCTATCCTACCTTCATTGGAATATCTATCTGTTCTTCCACCCATACATTCTTCCTTCCATCCAATATCATCTGGAAAAGACACGTGCATATCAGCAATTGCATTTCTTTTATGTGCACTCACAAAAAAGAAGAAAAATTCTACCTTGATGGCAAAACAATGAACTTCAACACGGAGCTCAGTGATTGAAGGGTCGATTTTTTAAAGCACACCTGAAATGATGAGAAATGGGATCTGATGAGAAAGCAGGAGTGGGAACTGTAAGGTAAAGTTGAAATCTCCCCTTCAAACACTTATAGGATTCATGCATGCGGTAGAAACACACATTATTGTTTGATGTGTTAAATCTATACCGTGCGGGCTTATCAAGTCAAAGGTAAACAGACTTGGAAGAATGCTCACTGTGTTTCTGATTCAGTCTCACTAGCTTAATGTGAAATTGTTAATCAAGTTGACAACTAGATAAAAATGTGCTGGACTTGAAGAGATAAGTGGGTCTGAAAAACAAGCATCTTTCCACTTCGTCAGAAATGTTCCTGCATTCGATAAGCGGGGGTAACGATGAAAGATAGTCTTCACAGCGTATAGCAGGCAGCTGTAGAGTTCAACTTGCGCTGTCAGAGAATGGCCCTATGTATGGTGTGTATGTGTGCGTGTGTTGTTGTTGTTGTTGTTTTCTTTCTTTCTTTTCTTTTTCGTTTCCACTTTCTTGTTTGATCTCTTTGTGTATTTCTTTCATTGTTATCATGGCTGTTTGTGTTTTGTTTTTGTGTTGCTATCGTCCTTTTGCTTTTTTTTTTTTTTTTTGTATTAGGAGAGACAAGTAGGGTAGATATACCTGCATTAGCACAAGATTCAATTATATAATGGGGCTGGAGATGAATTTAAAGTGCTCGTAATAATATCTCTAACATTAAGTAGGTCGTATTGCTCAAGCGTTAAGTTCTTCTTTTTTTCCTTTGTTTCTTAGTTTTAATATTCAACTATATTTGTGTAAAAAAATGATGAATATATCTAAAACTACTTATGAAGAATGAAAGATTTGACTTTTGTAAAGAAAATAAATGTCTTTCAAAAACACAAACAAAACAAAAACAAAAACAAAAATTAGAACAACAAACAGTGAAGAAATGGACAAACTGTGAACGTTTAATTGCAATGTCAGTCTCAGAAACCGCATCATTACAAGATGTTTATATAAATATACTTCTCTCTACGTGTCCAATGTCACATCCTTATCAACATATCTCAACTTGCAAGCTTATCTCCAAAACTCAGAACTTTTTGTCTTTTTCTTTCAAGTAAGAAGAAACGCTACAGAGAAAGACATGGTAAAACTCAAAGAAACAGACGCACTCATACCGTCCAACAGAAATAATAATGCAAACATTTTTTTTCAGCACCGCATAGTTCGCAAGGATCGTATCGTGAACAACGTTTAACACTTGCAAATATGTTAAATAGCTTAACATCTTTAACAACAAAATAAATGAAAAAAAAATCGGGCTTAACAATATGGAATGGTCCGTGCTTTTCGTTCTTGAAAGTGTCATTTCTTTGTTCATTTGCGATACTAGTGGATCATAATAATTTAACTCGTTCTGCCACTCTTACAATATAATGTTAGAGCTGCCAGGTCTTAAGTACGGAAGAGATAAGAATATATGTGCAGAAACAGACAGAGGAAGGGGGAAACCCATAGATATTTTTGTAATAGACAAAAATTAGATTTCAGCAATTAGCAAAATGAACAGACAAACAAAATAAAGTTTCTGTTTACAAGATTAGTTAATGTCAGTTTATATAATATACTTTCTTTCCTAATTAAAAACATATGTCTGCACACTGACTCACTCACTCACTCATATACTCACATATGCATACATTTAACATTGAAGCATCTGAATAAATATTGGATCTGCCTATGAAAGTAACCCTCTTTTCGAGACTGCTAAATAAAGCAAAATGAGGAATAAAGAGAGGATTAGATAGAATAGCGGGTAAAAGGAGGTTGAGAGGGGTGGGATAGGAAAGAAGGATGGAATGTAAAAATATAACATTATACCAGGCGCGAATGCTGACGGCCCACAATGAAGTTAGCGTCTGCCTTTGAACTCTGAGACTATCAACCCCAGCTTACTCCACTGACCGTAGCCAGCCCAGTCATCTCCACCGCAATATAACCCAGCCTATTACTGAGAAATTCAAAGATTGCCACAGTTTAAACTAATACATTCTAGCTAGGACTAGAAGAGCTGTAATTTATTCCAGACTAATTAGGGATATTAATTATATTTTATTGTAGGCTTAGTGGCATTAAGAGACAAGGGACGATTCGCGAGACCGGGGAGAAGGACAAAAAAAGAAGTCAAATTCGAACCTTTACCTACTCAGTTCTTAAGTGCATGTGATTTTGTTGGGTAGCAAGATGTCCCACCTTTTTCTTCCCTCATTCTAAATCTATTCGGACAGACTTATACAAAGTGTGTAGTGTTCACCTTTTAGATACAGATTTTAACCAAGGATTAAAAATATGAAGACCTAGAGAGGATTCTGTGCCAAAAATGTTTCAGGCATATCCAGCACAGGAACTATCAGACAAACAAACGTGTTTTGCCAAAACACAACGCAACCTACCACCTTCAAGTTGCTCTCGCGCTTGCGTGAAAACGAATCAGAATGAGCATTCGTATTCTCATTCTTCTTGATCTTTTCATGCCCATCTCTCGATGGTACTGGGTGAACTAATAGCCACAAAAGGAAATGTTTCTTTTGAGGAATAAAAAAAAGATTAAAAAAAAAAATAGAAACGGTGGCAAGGAGAGACAGAAAACAAAAAACAAAAAAAGGTTGAAAAGCTAAATCAGGTGCACATTCTTCGGAATAATCTGTTGCAACGGAACTTTGACCTATAGACCCTACCATTGACTGAAAATGAAATGAAAGTCACTAAACTAAAACCTCAAGCAAGAATATGTGCTGTTCTAAAAGTCTTTCGCCATCTCTTTGCGCCTTTATAGTGTCCAAGATTACATAGATGTAAACGCAAGCATTTTCACCTACCACACATGACGCAAAAATATGTTGAACTCCATCTATCGCTTTTATAGTAAGAGCTAATTTGTTTTCTACTCACACATTGACAACTCAAATAATTTGACTTTCTTCTATTTTTTCTTTTTTTTTCTTGTTTGCAATCGTTCATTTTTTTTCTTCCTTCCCTGCCTTCCTTTTTTCCATTTAAGTCGAATAGAATTACTGATTCGCTGATTAGCATCAGACCTAATGTGTAGGAAATTTCAGTAGGCCTACTTAATCTCTAACACTACTAGATGTATTATTATTTGGAGGGCATTTAGGTTCAGCAGGCTTTGAATTTATTAAATCGTGTCATTCACAGTCAAGAGTTATAGTCCTAAATTTCCGGCCAACTTAATGTTGTTGTTATTTTTTTTATGCGCATATTCCCAGAGTCCAACAAGGTCCCACAGTTCAATGGTGGACAGCCTCCTTTCAATTTGATCCATCACGTATGGACCTACAATGCGCCGCGCCCGGTTTATTATACGTATGTAGTATGTCTATGATTTGAAACTGAACAGTATGCCGAACTCATATCGTATTCTGATTTTCTATATATCTGTGTGTATGTGGTGTCTATGAGGATGAGCAGAAAAGAAGGGGAGGGAGGGGGGAGGAATCTGAGTATAGATGTTTACATAATCCTAAAAGGGTATAGATGCATACTTATATATACATATATTTCTAAATAATAATAATAAGAAGAAGAGTATGTGATGTGTCCACATAACTGTGTACAATTTAATTGGACAGGAGGGTATTTTTCTTCTGATCTGTCGTAAAGACTCATAGAGCATTGATTCTGATAGAAACCACAGCTCTCCAGAACACCATCCCCGGTACCTGCCTAGTCAACACACCATACCTGTGCCTTAAACGTTAGCCCTCAATAGTCGCATTCGCCCAGACATCATTTTCATAACACGGTAAATGTCAAAACTGATAAATACCATAGGGGCCAATTTATAAGACAAGAAAAACATCAATTTTAACCTTTCCTTCCTTTCTTCTCGCCCTTTGACTTTCTCCTACTTCTGTTTGATCCCGAGGCTGTGTTAGTCTCCTCCTCAGTACATCGGTGGGTTGCCCTGTGAGAAACAACCTAGTTCCGGCCTGCTGGTAGCTTGGCGTTTCTCTGACATTCCGGATAGGAGAAGGAACAAAAAGGCGAGACAAAAAAATGTACCATGATGACTTTATAAAGACGCTCTCTGGTTTCTTATAGCTGATAATTGGCATTGTTTGTCCATAGGTTTCCTATTTTTGCCCTTCTGAAGCCAGGCAACAGGAATTTTCATCAAGACAAGGCCGATCTGACTTCTTTTGTCCTGAAAGGGGCTTGTATTTTTTTGTGTGGTACATAATATGATAAATATATGAAGACCGCAGGGGGAAGATGACCGCAGTCACAAAATACTAGTTCTATGTAAAATGAATTTTAAGATTTGAAAGTGTTCGATTCTTGTTTAAGAAATATATCCTTGCATTTTTTATTTATAGTATTACAGTCGTCTTTCGATAGAGGCAGACAGAAGGCGCGAAACTTCAGTAGAAGGGCTACT
>JBCEWB010000003.1:1681087-1699860 GCA_039654565.1 Peronia peronii
ATGACCATTGGTCAAACACGTTAGAATGGACATACCCACTTTTTGATACCATTTTTATACGCAGAAAAGGCAGGGCTATTAAGAGAAAACAAAAGCCCAAAATCACATTTTTTTAGCAAAATCCACATTTCAGGGACCCCCCTCTAAATGCAAGATGACTTCTATAATGGTATGTACATGTGTGACAAGTCTTGAACTGGTATACCAATATTTGTAATGAAGGGTCAAAGGCTAGGGCACAGTATGCAGCGATTGGATGTTGCAATAATATGGTGACTGTAATGAATTACAACAACAAAAAAAGAATAAAAAAAACAAAAATAAAAAAGAAGAAAAACCTTTGCTTTCTTTTCCAGTTCTGATTGCCGATTGACATAATATCTAATGGTCATAGTAAGACATACAGAAAGCATCCATAGTGCATATGATGACTGACAGATTCAGATCAAGTTTATGATACTGATATAGATCTATACACAGGTCAATGTTATCAAGCTAAGATATGGTCAAAATTACTCATCTTTCACAATGAAGTATAGAGATTCCATCTGATAACATAGCCTGGAGTGGCTAGCACAAAATGTTTGAATGATGAGTAGTATAGACCTGCTCACTGATTGATATTTTAGTGATAATGTATGAGCGATCAAATTTGGTAGCTGACAATAATAGATATGTCGTTGTGATAAACATTGCAGATATGGCCTTAACGTTGTCATTCCCATCTCACAATAGAATAAATGCCAGTAACTTATACTCCATCTGACAGTAAAACCAACCACTGAAGAGTGAAGGCATTTGGAACAAGACATTTGGGTTACACTCTGAATTTGCCTTTCAGCCACCTGTGGATGGCAATATTGTGATATCTGGATAATTATCTGTGTATGGTCCATATCCATACCACTCAAACTTCTCAATCAAAAGCTTCTTAGGTACAGGTACAGGTACCTGAAAGTGTAGCCAACCACTGGATTAGTGGAATAGTTGGCATTTATATTTGGATGAATAATGACCAGCTCACTGGCCAACAGTGAATGACAGATCATGTTTCCCACACTAATTTATGAATTTATGGATCTATCTGATAAAGATTCTAAATATGACCATGTTATTTCCACCTTACAGTAAAACTATTTTCAGTCCAGCTGTAACACCTGAAACCAACCTGCTAATAATTTGGGTGTCCCGCACAATCCATTTGGAACAAGTGATAGATAGATTAACTCTCTGGATATGGCCAATATTACTCCCATCCATAACCAAAACAATCTTAGCAACAGACATTCTACCTGACAGCCTAGCCAACCACCAGATAATTGAAGAAAATGGCACAAAATGTTTGGATGAGTAGTAGACCAACTCACGGGTTGATAGTGAATGATGGGGGAGCGGGTAAGTTCCCGTGTCAGCTCCTGGCTGTGCTGCGGGTGGACGTTGCTGGAGTCGATGGGGGAATTGGACTGTGAATGACTGTGACTGAATGACTGATAGCCAGAGGAAGCAACAGTGGACAGCTGACTGATGGAGACCTGTGCGGAGAGCCCAATATAAAACAACAAGCATAACAGAGGCAGCCAGGGTATGCATGGGGCAGGTACAGTGACAAGTATGTGCACGCCATTCATGTAAATATGCTGGTGTTAGTGCATACATGTCTGGGTTAGGTCATACAGGAGAACACATATATGGAAATGCCCATTTTAGGTCAGTATTGTCATTTTCAGAGGTGCACATTAAAGTCAATAAACAGGAAAAAGACATGAGACTAATGAACACTTGTAGGTAATTTATATTGTGAATTATATAATTGTATCACACAACTGGGTGAAATCATTCTGTCACATGTCAAAAGACTTTGCTGAGAAAATGGGATTTTACCAAATATGAGGTCACTGTGAATGTGCCAGCACAGAAGAACTACACTGGGTACAGAGTTTTTCTTCATCAAAACAACAGAAACTTGTTGCTTTTTTTCCCACTGATATCAAAAACTTGATGCATGACAAAATTTGACAGACTCATTTCACCCTGTTATGTGACATACCTCAGATAAAATACATAATGTTATATAATATATGCCTCACCTCACTCTAATTGCCTGTCAATATTTTGATTGCTCTCAAAGTTGTTCAAATGTTTGTGGTAGTCTTATCTTATAAACAATGTCCCTTTCCATACATCTGTTACTGCTTTATGAACAATCATCTAAATTAATAAGATGTGGGATGAATTTCTGGGGGCACTCCTCATATCTTGCATGTAATGAGGAAATATGGTACTAATGAAAGGAATCTAAATCAGCTGACATCCATAAGCTGACTATTTGATCCAATCTGACTAAACACAATTTACAAATGGCCGAACCAAGAGCTATGGCTGACAAATGTCTCAATGTTTACTTTTTACATTTTATGGTTTCATATCTGAAGTTTGGCGATCACTCTACATTCTGTGAACATCATTCTTCCAAAAGCCATCTCTATAGGTGCTTAAAATTTATATTGTATGTTTGATCACTCTCAAATTCTGTGGGGAATCATTTCAACATTCACAGCAAATTTCTGGCAAGTTGTTTCCACTAAAAGCTTATGACTAATGGTCTTGTGTTTCCAAAAGCTCAGAACTTTGCGATGATAACTAATATAGCTGTAAGTTTTGTGCCAACTTTAAAGTGAGATTTCACATTTTGGGACGATCAATGTCACAAAAATGTGCCTCTCTCTGATGTCAACGAGACTGGGCTAATATGAAAGTGCAGTACAGTGGGATATAGCAGTGCTGTAAGGATGTTATACTAGAAGGTGCACTATGTTAAAGGATATAAATGGGTGTGAATTTCATGCAGAATCATGCCATTTCGGTATTCCAAAATCTCATCTTCATTGATCTCTCTCATTTTTTTCTCTTCCCCCATAATGATGTTTTCTTTCTTTTTTTTTTCTTTCACTCTCCCAACATACTTGTCTGTTCTCCTGAAACTATCTTCCAACAGTTCTATTCCTTGCATTCTTTCATGCCTATCATCACATACGTAAGTACATATATTTACATTATGTAGCTCGACATGATCTGGTGAAATGAGTTTGGTGTCACATTATTCATGAATAGGGTTATTCGGTTAGTAGAGAAGGAGATGAGCGTATTTTATTTTGGTGACAAAGTTATACTCAGATATATTCAACATTAACCTTGCAAGAGCATTAAGTGTGTAAAATCTGATTTTCTTAACTCTTAATGTCCACCATATTATTTCATTATTCTAAAAAAAAAAAAAACAATTGGTTTTCATGATTTCAAAATGATTAAAGAAATCATTTATTGTACATCATTTTTAAACCTAGGCTGATGAGTGAACCTTCAGACCTGTTGAAGATCAATGTCGATTTATTTATTTGTTTCAAGAGGGAAAAGTGAGAAATGACAGAGCACACAGCACCAAAATATACCTTCTATGGTGATATGTCATGTGATGTCTTGGCAACATGGCCAAGGTCTGTGTAACACATGGAATGGCATGCCCCACATTACAAGTGAATAAAGTCCTGTCTGACACCAGACTTAATTCATCGAGTCACACGATATATCTTATCATTTGTCAAACTGCCACAAAAAAATACGAGTTTTACTACAAAGGCATAAAAAGGACAGAAATAAAAGGGGTAACTCCCACAGCAAGCTCAAAATTACCAACACCCAGGGTAATGTCAAACAGTGTAAACAAACAAATAGGGTATCAGGAGATTACACCAGGACAGAAATAGGACTTCAGTGATAATATGTAAAATCATAAGACACAAAGCACGTATTGATAGTGAACAAAATATGGGATAATCCAGACCTCACCAGTGTGTCTAGTTAACATTCACAGATCAAAATAAAATAAACAAGACAACAAAAGAAGAAGAACATCAAAAGAAATGAATCAGACAATCATAGTAATTGACACTCAAGATCTGATCAGAATTAATATTTACAAACACATATACAAAAAAAAACAAAAAAGACCAGAACAATTGGTATTACCTGGCTGCCTGTTGTATTTCCCTCTAACTCCAAGGAAGAGTTTTGTCCATCCTCGTCCACAAACGGAATCAAGTCTATGTAATCCCCATTCACATTATCAGCGGCAGTCACCATCTGAGTCCAGGACTCGTTGATATTGTTTTCATTGTACACCTGCCGAGGTCCTATCACTGACACGTTCCCAATCTCCCGCACTGTCGTGGTCCTGGTGGTTGACACAGAAGCACCGCTGGTCTGTGTTGAATGTGAGATGGTTCCTTCCACTGACCCCATAGATGACTCCGAGGGTCGGCCTCGATTGGCCAGTGCTGGTAAGTCATCGGTGGACTCACCGCAATGATGTAACATGTCTATCAACACCTCTGTTGGTGAGGATGCTGTCATGTTCTTCAGTTTGGAGGGACCATAAGAGATTTTGTTGGGCACCTGTGGAACGTCCTTGCTAGGACTGGAGATGTGGACCAGGTTGTCGTAGATCTGGGACTTACGATTGGGTTTCTTCTGTCCCACACTGGGATCTTCACTTGCATTAGACAAAGTCTTGAGCATTTTGTTCAGTTCTTCAAACCCTTTTCCACTGGTCTGTGGACACAAAGGTAAATACACTGACTTGATCTTACAAGATTTGTTTGGCAAAATGAACTCATTATTTAGACATAATAATAATAATAGATAGTTTTACACAGTGCCTTTTTCCATATAGTTCACCCCAAAAGGCCCAATTGAAACACTTTTGTATATTCACAGCCTCCTTTGAGGTATACAAGGTAGGTGCCTGTCAGGTGTTCAAATCCTCATCAATCAAACAATAACAAGTGTCTATAGTTGGGTACCCATTTTAACCTGGTTCTAGTTAGAAAATGTGTGAATATTGTCTTTCTCAAGGACAAATGCTACGAGTTACATCCAGAACTTCTTATCCTGGGTCTGAAGGCCCAACCTCTAGACCACTGATATCAGAAAAAAAAAAATAATGAGAAAAATGAAATCTGACATAAGGCTATGGGGATACAATAAAGTTACAATTCAATCAAAACATTTATAGCCTGTCCTTACTGGTGATTTATAACTTTCAAAATACAGGTAACTAACTTTTTTGTCAGTTCTCACCTGCAGCACTTTGCAATGAACGGTAGATCAGACAAGATATATGGGTTCTGCTTACATAAAAGAGAAATGGGTTTGCTGTCAACATCCACGTTTCTTACTCTGCTACCTACCTCTGAGTATTTCTCCATGCATTCGTTCAGCAAGGCCTGCAGTACAGACAGCTCTTTGCCCAAGTCAATGTAGCCATCAAACTCTAAAAATTGGTTAGAAGCTTCTCGGCTCTGAAACGCAGTAAACAATAGCCTCAGTGTCCACTGTTTTTGCTCACAGAAATGTTCAAAGAATGGAAAGATTTGGAAAATCTTCTGCATAAACATGGATTTGATCCTTATTTGTAGTGAAATAATATAAATATTATGAGAATATACCTAAACCTTCCAAATAATATGATGCTTATTTAAGCCCCTGGCCCAGAAAAAAAAGTTCATCCTCAAACTCCTGACTGAAGGGTCAAAGTACAAAAGGCTTGCTTTTTTTTTCTTCTAAAAATCAACAAAAATTTAATTTTGAATCAAATGACCTGTTCTTTGATAGGTTTCAAATCCTTAAATTACATGCTTTCATGAAATCCAAGTATTCTTCTTGACAGAAAAAATCTTGAACTACTTGAATAAAATCTAAGGATACCAAAATTTGCCCCCGACTTGATTTTTCTCACCAGTGTCTCACCCTTAACATCCACTCTAATGGAAGGTGTAATTTGTCTGGCCATGTATGTTTTTTGCACTGTATATGCTTTCAAAAATATTATACAACTAGTGGATAATACCAGGTAATGCAGGGGTTGTCACGAATGGGTGATACAGTGCCTAAAGGGTTAAAAACAGTGTTTCTATATTATAATTTGAAAAGGAATATTTCCTAGTGAAGCTGAAGTGGACCAACATTTCACATATCTTAAACTAAAACCTATTATTTGATCCAAAGCACAGAATGTCTGTAATTTCTTTTTTCACTATGACCTTTCACCAAAAATAGAAAGGAATAATTGATGAAGTGCTAGGCTTTTTATTGCTGTGAAACTTACAGAAATCTTATGCAAGAATGTCTTCATGTTAGGGGCTTCTCTCTCCACAAATGTGTTCATGAAGGTCATAAACTCCTCTTTGCCCCCAAACCTGTGAAATAGATGGCACAGGATCATAAAGAAAATCACAAAGTCATGCACAGCTGTCACAAATTAACTGTTTCAATATTACATAAACACAAACTAATACATATCTCACAGCCAGTCAGATGAAGTTTTAAGTCGCTGGATTTGAAAGAAATTTCGGATTAAATGTGATATTGGTGGTCTGATATCCCTGTTCATATATTATGGAAATTGAAAGAAAATTCATTTCTGAATCAAACATTAGTGCTCTTAGGGGCAGATTATAGATATATCTGCATGTTGTGAGATAATTATAGAGATTTATGTGCTAAACTGTCTTTTGCCACTTTCTCTCCCACTTTTTTAGCCAATGCTGAGGGTTCCCCTGTTTCTTTAATTTCCAATACCTCTGGCTACAGTCAAACTGGCTCAGAACTTTTTTCATCTTATGAAAGTGTGTGAATTAAAGCTCAATGTGACAGTAGTAACACAATGTGGTACAACATCGACATACCACTCATTTCGAGTGGTCGCTGGACATATTCAGCCACTGGCTTGACGTATGAAAAGCAATCACTGGTGGAGACAAGAATTTACATTTGAAGGATATTCTGATAATCTCTCCACTGCATCTTTGTTAAAGCTTTCGGTGAATAGCTTGGCCAACAAAAAACACAAAAAGAAAAAAAACAAAAAAGCAATAGAAAAACACAAATTGAGAAGAAAGATCTCAGAAATCTCCTTATTATGTCTTCAGTTCCTAACAAACTACTTCATGTCAAGGTATACCAGAGCCAGGATATAAGCTTTATATCTCTCAGCAGTAACATAACATATTCGAATTAGGTTTGAATTTACTGACAAAATATTTCTTGCCTATCTCTGTTGCTCTAATTAAGGAAAATAAATAAGTGCTACTTCACATGTTACTTTAGTTGGAAATGATAGTTCTCACAAACTTCTGGCCAGCCAAGTAATGTCTGCAAAGCAGACTGTCTCAACTACTCACTGTGTGAAATTGGCAAGAGTCTGGATGGTTTTGGCAATCAGGGTCAGGTTTCGAGATGCTCTCTCATTGGGATACTCTGCAGGAAATGACAACAGACTCAAACATAATTGTAAAATGGCAAGAACCTCTTATATACAAGGTCAACTGCACAGTATCTTACTATGGATTGATTGAAAAATGAATAGTGAGGTCAAGGGAAGTAACACTGATGAAATATAGGATTTACCAAATGAGCAAAGAGGCAAAGTTTGAGAACTCCCTTTTATATTTCCAAAATGCATATCATATACCAGTTTTCTGGTCTTGACCATTGTGGCACCTTATTTCCTTAAAAAAAAAAGACAGGATATTTGAGACTTCAAAGATAATTTGTTGATAAATCATTTATGGTTTATATTTTGCTTTTCAACCTCCTGTGGGAAGTTATCTCATATAAATCATTTCACTTAGGACTTCTGTCATATACAATTGTAGGTTTCATATTGTGCATGAATCAAGTGATAAGGCTCTTCCTCCTAAAAATCATGAGCAAAATGCATGTTAATGCTCAATTTCTCGGTATATGTATATAGTTTAAGGACTCCTAACTTACCCTGTGTCAGATTAAAGAGGCTTGGATACAGGATGGCTGGACACAGAAAGCGGAGGAAAATGCAGCCACTGATTAAATTGTCACTGTAGTCTCCCTTGCCTCTGTCATTGCATCGACTGCGGAAACTGGCAAAGACCTCCCTCAGCTCACTGGAAACAAACAGAATATAATAATGTTTGCCATGAAAGTCCTATCTTTTTTTTTTTTGTTCTAGATAAATTTCCACTGCACTTATTACTTTATGCACTGCTGGTGACAAACACATCAGCAAAAACTAATGCATGTAATACAATAGTTCATATTCGCTTCAGCAAAAACCTGGAAATCTCAGCCAGAGTGTTTGCACCTCCCTCTCCTAAAAATAGAACACCCACTTATGTTTGTTACCGCTCCACCATAAGATCTGAGAACAAATGTCACCGGTCCCGTGCATTTTTATATGTTTTTCTATGTCAATGACAGTGAACAGTTTGGAGTGTTTGTACCCTCCTACTAAAATTAGACGGGGATTTCCAGCCATTCATTTAGAATAAATCTATTAACAAACCTAAGCATCAGCAACAAGTCAGATCATTTGTTGTACACATCATGTTGAGAAATTCATCAAAATTATCTTATAGCTATATCAACCACAAGAAAACATCAAAACAGACCTGAAATATCAACTATCCTGCAATGCACTAGCAGTCACTGATAAGGACATTTACAAATAAAAGAAACATGTTCTCCCTATACAGAGCTGTGTGCTCAAGATGACTGACTTGAACTCACCTTTGTGTATGATTGTAAAACACTCTGATTTTGTAAAATGGTTTTAGTTCTTTGGGGATGAAGCCTCCTTCAATATTATACTATTCTTATAATTATTAATATTATTACTCTATAGTACTGTATGGAAGTAAATACGAAGATTTTGGTTTTTCTTCTCTCATGAGGACACTTACTTGGGAAAGAAGCAGAATGAGTTGATGACCTTGACCCAGGCCATGTTTGAGTACATGTCCAGGTTTTTCTGCTGGCAGGCCAAAAGCTGTGGATTTGCCACTTTGGTCGGGTCCACCTCACAGTCATCAGTGGACTGGATAAGTTGGCGGATAAAATCCCCTAGGGTGTCTTGGAGATACTGTGCAACAGAAGAAAAAACAGGAAGTGACAATACTCTCTTTGAAAATTTTGTTTCGCAGTTTCTTCTGAGTCTTACAAATTCATTTATTTATAAGCTTTGACTTGGCTATCCCTTTACCATACTCTACAATTCCTTGTCTAAAAATTTCTTTCATCAATCTCACACTTCACCTTTTTGTATGAGCCTTTGACTTAGGACAGAACCTGCTCTTACAGAGGTGAAAATTGTTTCTGTAGATGTGGAGATAGTGTCGAGTATTACTGATCTGATATTCACCATCATCAAAGTTAACACTTATTTGTTGTTACAAGTAAACTGATTGCTCTAGAAATAATATCTACTAATCTGATCCATATTAACCGCCATCTTTCAAATCACTTTGCCAAATATAACAGTTCTTAAACATGGCATTTCCATTACCTGTTGAAAAAAGTTTTAACATGAATTTTCAATTGATAAAATATGTTTGTATATTGCTAGACACAGTGTAAAATATACAACAGATGCTGTAGGAAATTAGTTAATTCTGTATTCAGACTTACCTTCTCTCCTACCAATTTCATATATGCCTCCATAGCCTTGGTTGCTATACTGTTCCCTCTGAAGGTTAAATGTTCATCATCTGTAAACAAAAATAAATCCATTTATGTTATATGAGGCTAAAGGTATTTTCATTTTTATCAACAAAGTGATCATAATAACCTATGGACTCCTAGTGTTAGGGCTAATTTCTAACAAATGGCATTCCTTCCAGAAATTCAAATAATGTACTTTCTTACTTAAAGAAATCAATTCCTATGGTTTTTCTCAGTATATTATGACAAAAAAAGTGATATAAATAAAACTGGGCCAGAATTCCTCTGCATGCTGAAACTAACATTCCAATTGACAGAGCTATCTTAAACAAAACTGGACAGTTGTTTTGCATATAAATTTTAAGTAAAAAAAATTTAATAATTCCGCTTTATCAGCTTGTCCTAAAAGTGGGAACATTTCACTGAAAGTTACATTCTATAGCTGGCTGAAAGCCCAAGTGATATCTTTGTGCCACAGACTTACCATCACAAATTTCACCACAGGGTCAAAATATCAGTTTCCATGGAAAGTCAGGGAAGTCTAGCAAATATTTCTAAATTAGCCATATTTCAGATTTTCCTAAGCTTACCCACAGTCATTCCGAAACTGACAGATTTTAAAGACATATTCAGCATGACTGAGGTAAATTATGTGTCATAAATAAATCCAAGAGAGAGAGTAGGAGAAACACACTAGTTGAGTGTATGTACTGACCAAGTCGGGAGATTTCCTCCATGACAATGTCTGAGAGAAAGATGCAAGCTTTGCCTTGTTTCTGCAGGATGTAGACCAGGCTGGTGGCAAAGTCCTCCTTCTCCCTCACAGCCAGCAGTGGCTCCAACATCTGGCATAGCTGTTTGTACTCTGTGGTCAAATACTGGGGACACAGTGAGGCACGAAGTAAGTAAGGTAAGATAAGGCAATACAGGGAGTAACAAAGGAAAGTCAGGTAGGGAAAAGTTTGGCAGGATAAGATAAAATAAAATAAAATAAAATAGCAAAGAGAAATGACAAGAGCAGGTAAGATTTGGTATGAGCTAAAGCACAATGAGGCAAGGTAAGACAAGGTAGTGGGAAGAAACCTAAAGTAAAAAAAAGTAAGGTCAAGATGAATAAGGTAAGGTGTACAGGGTGTATATGATATGGTAAGATAAGATAAGAGCAAATAAGATAAGGTTAAAAAACAACAACAACTGGTGAGGTGAGGCAAGGTAAGATGAGTGGGTGAGATAAGGCTACAGTGAGGCAAGAGATTGCCTCACAAGAAGGATGACACAGGGTCAAGACTGAACAGTCCATGAGACGATAACACATTTCTGTCCTTATGTACATTTTTTTTTCACAGTTCATCAACCCCGACAAGATCAGTCAATATTTACTGAAGGCAAACTACTATTTTTCCCTTTAACTGACAACTCAGTTTACATCATATTTTATATATTTTCTCTTCTGTCTAATGCAATGTAAAATGAACTAATGGCATCCATCATAACTGGATGGACACTGTTTCTGAGGCAAGCTCTACATGAACAACAAATGTGTATTGAGAGGTAGAGTATCATCTGACACTATGCTTTAGGTCTCACCTTAATGAAAGACTGGTATGCATCTAGAGGTAGAATGTCCACGATCTGTCGTCGGGCCTTCAGTCGAATGATGGGGAGCTCACTCTTGGTCTCCTTGCCTGCCTTGCCTACAGTCCCTGAGTTACAGGTGATCCTGTGTACAAAACAAAAAATATCAAACCTGTCGTGTCTCGGGCATCAGACATATTGCGCAACCAGGTGAAGGGAGTTGGATATCAACAGAAGCATCATGCCAAGGATAGGGATTTTTTTTTTTTTTTAAACCAGTCCTGTTATTTCCCTTTGTCAGATACAAAGAGTGTTGAACAAGCAGAGAGAAATCATTCTGTGCTCTAAAACACACATCTTGAAAAATTCTTTAAAATTCATGGTGTGAGAAAAATATTTGTTCTTATCCTAATAATTTCATCAATTTTTTTTCCTCTTATCAGTCTTTAAAATGACAAGAAGAACAGTGTGTTTTTTCCCCTTCTTGATCCTGCTTGTTCAACACCCCTTATGTCTGATATAGAAAATAACAGGGCCGGTCAAAAACAGTCTCCATTGAGTTCTACTGACCATAAGGTCACAGAGGTTAACTTTGAACGTGAACATGAAATTTCCTTTTAAGGGCAAATAAATTTTACCTTATCATATGCATATCTTAGATCTATATCTTGCACAGATGAGTTGATGTTAGGGTAAAGTACACTTATTTGCCTTTCCACTGTCACCAGAAACTCTTTAAATAAAAAAAGAAATGAATTTGATACCAGCTTCATTTCACACTGTTGCATAACATACAGTGGGTTATACATCTCAATCTACGAGACAAACTTAAATATCTTATTTCACTGTTCCTTCGAGAAAATGATGATCATGTCCACAGTTGTTGCCCTTGTACCAAGGTCAAAACAGGTGAGAACAGTAAGCTAAGGCACAGGCCAGCCATGATTTTGTTTCCTCCAGGTTCTTTCACAAGGTTTGCTTAGTGAACTGTGTCTGGCTGAAGAGACAATAGAATCTCTGTACTTTTAGCTATATGTGTGTCCACCTAAAGCAATGTTATATGAAATTCTTCATATTTAGCGATGTTTCCCAACTATTCTATCTCATTTCTCTACACTTCACTATAACTGTATGAGAACGGGCCAACTATAATAATCTCTATAATATTGGTTTTATTTCAGGAAAATGCTCAAGCATATGACTGCAGCACTTACCATTTCTCAATCAGCTGCCTATTGTCAAAGTCTGCTATAGACAAGTTGATGTAGCCTGGGGATAGCAAGACACAGACAGACATATGAACAATAGGTAGACAAGAATGCTGATCACTATGAGCTCATCATATCTGAATAATATATGGCTATTATGGAACCCATTTATGAAAAATGCTCATCTGTATCCCCTTGTTCTTATCTTCTGACCTCTTGTTTCCTAATCATTGATCAAAATGGTAATCTTAGCCAGCTAAGGGTCACTAAAGGATTGATGAAATGCTCATTACACAATCTATTCTTGTCACCAAGGCCCCGTATTTCCCGTATTTCCCTGTGGTGTGACTAAGTAAAGTATTATTTTCACCAGGCATTCCATTATTTTCTCCCACACATCATCAGACTGTCTTGGAAAGGCCTGAGTAGCTAATCAAGCGGTAGGCTTGCCCAGAATCAATAGCCTTTCTATCACATCTGTCACATACCCACAGTGAGAAATATAATTATTTCAACCTATGCCTGCCCATAGCTTGCCACTCAGCATCTCCATATGTGAACATCTGCTGAAAATCTGGGGGTAAATACCAACCACTGTGTCCTTTTTTTTTTTTTTTCTTCACATCTTGGGAAAGGTTTATTAGGGGGGCTTTTTCGGCTTTTCACTTCAATCTAACAGCCAAGTTCTGATATTTAGTGGTATCATTTCTTCATATCTAATAGCACAGTTTTGGTAGCTGTCTTTTTAATGGTGTTATTCTTCACATCTAATTGCAAAGGTACATTGAGTCAGTCCTCATTTGTTGTCTTCTTTCTTATGTCTGTATTTCTCCCCCATTTTTTTCTTCTTCTTCTTATCTTCTTGCAAAGATCTAGATCTAGAATCTGCCTGCTCTTCCACTTTTGCTTTTTCTTATGTGCTACAACAAATAGCATGGGATCTCTTTTTGCAGTTCTTTTTTTCCCATTCATATATAATTGCCAAGGTCTGTGTCCATGTGCTTTTTATCCTGTTTCATCTTTTTACCTCTTGCAGTAAAGGTCTGGTGTCTGTGTGTTCTTGTTTTACCTTTTTGTTGCTTTATAATTTTTTCGCAAATGAGGCCTAATACCTGTGTGCTTTTCCTCTTTCTATCTTTTACTATCTGCTGGCAAACAAGTCTGGCTCCTTATCAATCAATGTCTTTTTGACCTTCATATTCATTATGTCTGTTAGCAAAGGAGTCCTGCTATCTACACATCTGTTTTTTTTTTTTTTCCCCCTCCTCTTTCTTCCTCATACCTGCGTTTGTTTGTTTGTTCGTGTTGGGGTTTAATGGCACATCAGCACAATCACGGCTATATTGTGCCAAACATGGTAAGACACATTCACATGTCAAAAAGACTGATGAAGTATATAGAAGAAGAGAGGAAAGAGAGCAGGACAGAAGACCGGAGCAAGAAGAGAGAAGAAATGTCACCCCTGGAACCATCATACTTGTATTTAAAAGGGCAACCATGTGATATTTTGGTCTATATGCGTAATTAGGAGTGTAAATATATCTTGCCCATATACTGTGTCTCATTAACCCTGAAAGGATTTTCTTTTGAGGACAAATAAAGTTTACTTACCTTACCTTAACCTACTTTACATTACCTTATCTTATCTTTATCTTACACTTCCTTACCTTACACTACACAACCTTATATTTATACCACACCATATCTTTTCTCATCTTACTGATAAATGTATATCACTTACCAATTAATGTGTTTTTGTCCTTTTTCTTCTTTTTATCTGCTTCTCTGTACAAGTTGATGGTAAGAATTTCTACAGCCGGCAAATTCCTGGGGAAAAAAAAAAAGGTCATCAAAAATGATCATAAAATATAGTTATATTACCTGTACTTACAATGTGTACAAATTTATCACAACTGGGTGACAGATGCAGGGCGTCTAACCCTTCACCAAACTTTTCTGTAAGAAAGAAGTGGGAAATTAGTAATTTGAGATCATGGAGCTATTGAAACACACGTAAGATATTAGTTGACAATTTCCTGTGGATGAAAACACACAAATGTATATGTGAAACACATAAAAGTATGTTGAGAAATTTTTTTTATCAATAAATATTGCATGCAGGTCTATCTGACACTTGACAACCTTGGGCCCTCGAAATGTCTAGGTCTAGTTGCTTCACAAAAATGGCCGTTTTGTCATCTTTTGACACATGTTGTGGTAAGCTCAAAAAAAAAATAAATAAATTTAAAAAAAATTGTAATGATTATCATAAATTTGTGAGTGTTGGTGGAACTTTGCAGATGTTGATACAACTCGGGAACAAGATAAAGTTAAGAGCTATTCCAACAAAAAAAAAAAAACCCAATATCCTTCCAGAATAAGAAAAACATAAGTCTTTAACATTTAGAAAACAGATTTTGTCTACAACTATCCAATGCTGACAGGATAATGTGCATATTACTCATCATTTTTCATATAATATTCATTCATAAGAGGGTGGATCAAAAAGTAATGCCTGTTTGCATTTAATTCATGTACTACGATAACTATGGAGACATGAATCGGTTCAAACGATTATTTGAAACACTTTCAACAAGAAATCAACCTTTAGTATAGTCACCATAACGATCAATGCATCTGCGCCACCATTTTATAGAAGACAGAAATCCATTTTGGAAAAATTACACATCACGGTGCCTCACCCACATCTGGCTATGTATTGTAATTTTATTTATCTTGGAAGCATCACTAACATTCTGACTAGATTTTGCAAAGAAATCATCTGGAGTAATTATTTTACCTTTTCTTATCCTACCATACCTTAGCTTGTCCAACTTTATTCTGTGCCTGTGTGTCTCCAGTATTTGATCAAATAATAAAAACGGCAACGCCAGATGTTGGAGCCACTGTCTTACATTCATTTATTTAATCCATAATCTTAAACTGCCATACCCTATCTTATCTCACTTTGTGCGAGTGCATCCCCAGTTTTTGACACACCTCCCCCCCCCTCCTGTATTTATCACACATATATAAATATTCACATACAAGTTCAAAAAAACAAACTATATTTTTGTTCCCTTCTCTCTTCATTCTCTCCTTGACCACTCCATCCCCAAAGGTAAATGATATGTTCACCCATTCCATCCTGTATTTTCCTAAGGCTAAAGATTATCATGCACTTACTTGAACTCGAAGTGCTCGCCCCAGAACAGCATGTCCGTCATGGTCTTGACGGAAGTCTGGGCGTACAGCGTCTTGTCCAGGAGTATATCACAGAAATATCTGTGAAAACAGACAGAAAAAATCAATGACATTATACTGAGATGTATCTGTAACTGACAAACAACAACAACAACAACAACAACAACAACAACAACAACAACAACAACAACAACAACAAACAACAATAAACAACAACAACAAAAACAAAAATAAAATATGACTAAATAGCAAATTTTGACCAATTAGAAGAACAATTCGTTGGAGTAAAATCTGTCTATACATCTATCTGCCCACCTCCCTCCCTCCCTCCATGTCTGTTTCTGATAACTCTCTCCATCATGCCGTTTGGTACTTCATATTATACAAATCTTCTGATATGCCGTAATAACGTTTCGGCTGGGTTTGGCGTGACGTAGCCGCAGTCACGCCCGTGCATTGTTAAAGCCAAATCTAAACCTAAAACCTCCCTTCCCAATAAATGTATTTATCCCACCTTCCTCAAGTTTAGGCTTAAGTTTCATTAAACTGACTGAACATGTAGCTATTTCCTTCTTGGCTTTGGGGGGGAGGGGGGGGGGGGTTAGGAAGGGGAAGGATGGGGCAGAAGGTGCATTTGGTATAGTTAAGAACAGCAGTAGTCTTGAAGTTTATTCACTCATCTCCTTTTTCCTGTATCTGATCTTGGGATTTCAACATAGTTTGCCACAGGGAGGAAAATTGTCATACACACAAGCATACACACCCATGTTCAGGTGTGTGCCTATTACTCCATCCAGGTGCCTTCCTCCTCCACTTTCCCCCAAGCACCTCCGATATTCGTTATGTCTCCCTCTCTCAGTGTAGCTTATTATTCCGTTTCAAATAATCAAATAGAATTTCAAACCGGAAACCTTTTACCTATTTCAACCCGAAGAAGAACCCATCAGTCTGTTTGTTTTTCTTAAGGATTTCAATCCAAAGAAAGTAGGATTATCTCGGCTTTTAAAAGTAGCGAATTTTTGCTGAGAAATTTTGTGGGTAGAAATTTGGAATTTGGACATTTTGCCCGCCCGGACAGCGGCACGCAGCCTACTTTTTCATCGATTCTAAACTGCCAAGGGTTCTTTAACGTGCGTAACGTACACACGGGACCTCCGAAACATATTCCCCCTTATCCGAGAAGGCTAGACGTCGGGCTTCCCTACCCACTGGAAGCCAGGGGACCGTTGAGTCACTGAAAAAATGCGGGTTTTCGATCTTCGTGTTGTTCCATCCCCCGATGCAGGACCCGCGAGTCGATCCCGGCCCGTTTTCTCCGTGAGCATATGCCAAACCACAGAGCCACTGCGTCCCATCAGTCCCCCTTCCCCTCTCTTGTCTCTCTTCCTCTCCCTCCTCCCCCCTCTCTCTTTCTCTCTCTCTCTTGCCCTCCCTCCTCCCTCTCTGACCTCTGTATCTCCTATTGATTTCTTACAACATCCCACTCCATTCCCTTCTCTCTTCCCCCTCACAGTGCGATACTGTTATCATTTATTGACGCTGGCTGACACTTTGATTGTACCCAATAAAACTTTCATACATTCCCCACCGTTAGCCCTCACAACTCTTTCCTTTCTTTCTTCCGTCCTTTATTATATTGTGTATGTGTTGAGATAGCTCGGGCGGATTGTATGCAAAAGAGATAATATGTATCTCCTTGGTTTTACACACTGAAGGCCTCTACGTTATCATATGGCACAGCATCGACTCCTGGGAAGAAGTTGTACATGACCGCTCCGCCTGGCGCACCTGGTCAAGTCTGATGTGGTGGTGTACGATGTGAGGCGTATGGAGGGGCAGCAGCAGAGACACCAGCAGCAGAACAACAGAGCCTGTGCCAGCTCTCAATCTAGATCATCCTCCCCCCACCCCCACCCCACCCCCCACCTTGTGCCCTGATTTAACAGACAGTTCCGAGGCAATATTTGGACGGTACAGCCGGTCTTCACACCCACAACACCCAATGACACCTGAAGTCAATGGTCATCTTCGCCTGCGAAGGACAAACATCATGTTTTGAGATGGCACGGGCTGACTGGATGCGGGAGAGATAATATTTACGCTGAAAGAGCCTTCTTCCTGGGTTGTAACTTTAAAGGCAGCAGATCCGCTTAAATGATCTCTGACGATAACAATCAAAAGAAGAATATGGAAATACCCGTGGCGTGTCCTTAGAATGAAGGAGACCAGAATCTCACAACAAACGTGGCGATGGACATCAAAATTGTGGGAAGAGAAAAAGAGGAAGACCAAAAAACAATTCTCAAGAGAACAATATAAAAGGACACGTTGAGAGGAAACATTGCTGTTGTCAACCTAGAAGAAAAAAGCCACGAGACAAGTGTGGATAGCTAGACCTTCTCTCTCATTTACGTATGTGACGTTAACATAACTATAAGGAGAGAGTAAGGAAGAAAGTTAAATGACCTTACAGTAAGGACATGGAAGTGGAGATTGTTTTTGACCAGCATTATTACTGCCCTCTACCAGACACAAGGGTTGTTGAAGAAACAGTGTAAAGAAGGAAAAACTCACTTTTCTTCTTGTCCTTTGAAAAACTGATAACGAATTTTTTTGCTAAATTTATTAAGATAAGTAGAGAATAGTTTCCTTATACAATGATTTTTTTTTTTTTTTTGTAAATGTTGATAATGTACATTTCAAAAAGAGAGTGTTAAAGTCATTTATTCCCTCTCTATGCTGCTTGTTCAACACCCTTGTGCCTGGCAAAGGGAAATAACAAGGCTGGTCAAAAACAATCCCACTGAAATTTAACTTTGCCGGAGGACAACACCATCCCTCTGTATGGAAAAAACAACAACAAAAACAACTGCCGTCAATATTCCAACCCCCCCCCCCCTCCAACTTCTTACCCTTCGCTTCCATTTTCCGCTCACTTTCCCATTCTATTGAGGAAGTGAATCAATTGAAACTTCAAAAGTTATTGGCTTCTCTTCCTGTTTTTTTTTCTAACCTTCTTTCACATTCTTTTAATCTTCCTTCTTAGTTATCTCCACTGTTTCCGCCCTCTATTTTTCTCCGTCCCAAGTGCAAGTCGATTTACCTGTACCAAGCATGGCGAAAGTAAGCCACCAAGCACGCCAGAAACTGGCAAACAGAGGGTTCCCAAGGTCGAAAGGAAAGAGTGTGTGTGTGTGTGTGTGTGTGTGTGTGTGTGTGTGTGTGTGTGTGTGTGTGTGTGTGTGTGTGTGTGTG
>JBCEWB010000003.1:1701921-1721743 GCA_039654565.1 Peronia peronii
TATTTCAGCCTGTAAGCTTTAGAGAGAATTTTTTTTCAAACTGTAAGCTTTAAAAGAAATTCTATTTCAGACTGCACTCCTTCAGAATATTGATTTTGTTTTTTGTTTTATAAGTGCAGTAATGAAAATTATATAACATACTGGGAACAAAGCCATATTGTGATTCTTTTCAAGTTTGAGTTAGATGTGTATTGTTAAAAGTCAATGTCTGCCTTGTATTTTAGACTTTTTTTTTCATTCATTGGAAGTCTTCCCTGATAGAAGAATCTGAAATGCTAGGTACTGAAAACCATTATGAGAAGATTATGTTTGGCAGGTTTTTTTGTGGGGGGGGGGGTTCAACTATAATTCATCATCCAGGGAAATTTTCATAATGCTACATTACTCATTATATTCATTATTCATTATATGAAAGAAAAAGTGTATGAACAATCATAATAAACTGAAACAATGACAGAATAATGTGTTTATGAGGAAATGGTGAGAAAACTGGGATAACTCAGAGATAGAATTGAAGTAATACTTAATTGTTGATTTAAAGAATGCAGTATTTTTACATTATATCAAGGATATAGCGAACTCACACATTCAATCACAGCAAAATGTTCTCTGCATAGGAAGCTAACGTCATACATCAGAATTTATCCACATATTTCAAACCATGTGGACAGCCATAATAGTTTCTTAGGCTATAAAATTTGGCACTTCCACAAATTCCTCATTTTTGGGTTATACATTATTCACATTTGTTCTTTTTTGTTTTAATGTATAGAGTTGGTTGCTTGTTGATAATTTTTGTTTTGTAATAGAAGACATTATTAGGAAATATGCTATCTCACTGTGGTGATGTTGATGTAATATCTGTGCCAATGAAGTTTCTGGGGTTTCCTTGTAAAACACACCATTGGAATGACACTTGACATGTTTATGTTGCCATGGGACTTTTTACTGACCTTGTTTGTGTTGTTTGATCCCCCCAGATTTCTATCCACTGTGATCCCAACCTGTGGATGCACCAGTTTGTTGTACTGAATGGTTTCAAGGGCATCCACCCATCTCTAGTACAACACTTGGACAGTATGTGCCAGTTACTGAAGACAGATAGAGATGAAAAACTTACTTCAGGATGTACCTTAGAGGTGATGGACTTCACATTTCTCCTCAAAGGTAAACTTGGTCTTTGTCTTTACTCCTTATCTGAAATTCTTAAATTTCATTTTGTTTAGTTTGTCTACATGCTATGTCAATGCCATTTTATTTTTATCATCAGACTTTGTGTTACAGTGTGGTTGGAACAAAATTGAAAAAAATCACAGTGAAGCTCTTCCTGAGACATCATGTAGTCCACTTGTTCTGATTAAAAACTGAGGATTCTGATTGATGAATAGTCTCAGTGTTGATAATCAGATATATGTTGGAGGCTGCTGGCTTTATGATTTAGTGAATAATTTTTCTCTACCATTCACTACTCTTTTGATCAAGGCATTTTTCCATTTTGCTTTCCTTAATGAATGGAAAGACTACTTACATGGCTCTGTGCCAAGACCCAAAAATGGTATTATCAGATCTGTGGTAGGCAAGAAGTATTGACTGTTAGAATTGAACCTATATCATGGTGAAGACAATGTATGGGACAGGAAAGGACAGATTTAAGGCGAATGATATGGGGAGAAATTCCAGTGTTCACTTAGTTGAACTCAGTATGCACACAAAATACTTAGTAAATAGTTTTGGCCTGTACAAGTATCTAAAGTTTACTCTTTCAGTCATATCCTCTCGTCTGACAGAACACAAGTTTGTCCAGTTTGTGACAGCCTACAACAAATACAACGTGACTGGCTTTGTTAACCTCATGTTGCGGCACTACAAAGTACCAAAGTCACAGCAGCCAGAGACTGAGCAAGACAACATTGCAGAGGCTGAGGATGCTCATAGTGCAAAGGTTGAGCAGATTCACGGTGCTACAGCTGAAGTTTATGATGCTGAGATTGGGCAGTTCCATGGTACTGAGGCTGGGCAAGTCCATGGTGTAGAGGCTAGTGCACAGGCTGAGCTTTCTGATCCACAGTAGTCAGGATCACAAAGATTTTAACTTAATTTCATCAAATTTTAGAAATATATTTTTAATGCAGAAAAGTTTATTTGAAAACCAGTTGACCGTATAGACAGAAAAGATGTACAATCTATATGTGAGCTGGCACCACAAACCTTAATGCAAGTCACAACTACCTGAATAGAGAGAGTTGCATGCAAAAGTGAAAAGTCATTTTGGGTCATTTTGAGTTTTGATGAAATATGACAGTTTAGCTTTATAATATATCATTTTGATCTTTAAAGCCAAGAGGATCTGATGTAGACCTAGCCAAATCTGTTGGAGTAAACCATTAAGTGTGTCTACATTTCCTGGTTCTCAGCAGACCTTGTCAGCTATAGATGCACAAACTGATTTTATCAATTTTATACAACCATACAAAATATGCCTACGTATTAATTATGAACCTGTTGCTAGAGACTAGAAGAGACAGTTATCCTGCTGAGCATGAAGAAATGTGCCACCTTTGAAGACTTCTTTTTTTGCGAAAGTTAACTGGGAGGTATATTATGTTTCCAGTATTGTGTAACTTTGCTATGGCTGAATAGATTTAACCGATGTTAATATCAAATTAAAGATGAAACTTGTATTGAGATGTGTGGTGCTAGTTCGCTTATGTACCACAAATCTGCTTTCCAAGTGTGGAAATTTTAAGGTTTGAAATGAGTATCTAAATATTTTGATTCTGAAAGGAAAAATAAATCTTCACTTTTCAGATCAAAAGGTAATCAGTTTTATTTTAGAACAAAGAAAAGCTTTATCAAGGTGAACCATATATGTGTCATCATCCAAACATCATCACACTTTGATATATATATTTGTTTTTCAGATGAAAGGAGGAATTAGTAGAAATCACTTCTACTTTTACTGATACTAACTCTTTCATGGATGTGTATTTTAGATTTCAGAGATGTTAAATGTCTCTGATTGTTTTAATAAATGTGAAACAAATAACATGTAATAATACTCAATGAATGACTTGTGGGGGTCATATCAAGGGGTGCTAATATGATTCAAACAATTCATACTTATGTTGAAAATATTTGGATTATTCTGCTATATATAAAAATGTTTTAAATCTCCGTTGAATTTCTGTCTACTTAATGATCTCAGTTGTGAAGAAAATGTTTCACGATGTTTTTGCCCAGGATATATTAATATGTTTCGGTTTTATAACCTATATGATTACATGTTACATCAGGTACATTGGTGGCATCATGATCATGCTTTGAAACCATGGATCAAAGATTTTTTAAATTTGTGATTCATCAAATACTTAATTTTAGAATGTACAAAATTTACTTTGAATTGAATTTTATAAACTGTGACATTTTAGCTGAGAAGACACATATACATGTATGGGAAGAATGGATGACATATGAAAAAGTATGATAGGTGCAAGGCATAATGAACTTTCCATTGTTGTCTGGATTTTAAATACATTTGGTGTGAAATCTCAGAGAGACTTGAAGATTTTGTATTTGTTACTGTCATTTGTTTTTTAAGAATTTCCATCAGAGCAAGAAATTCAGGGAGAAAAATGTATTTGCTATGTTAATTTTCCAGTATGTAAAATTGTCCCTTTATCCACAATGGAAGTTACATTTCTATAAGATCTTTTGACTAATGGATATCTCCACAAACTATGAAATCTCACATTTAATTTGATGTAAAAAGTTTGACAAATATCATTTTCTACACTAATTTGGGACTTGTAAAGATGCTCAACTCTTAGTCAGGAACCCAAACACTAGAGATAATTTCTAACATGGAAGACAGCAGCTCATATTTTCAGTGAGTAGGACAGTGATCGTAGTAACAAACCAAATTTTCTTGCATTCTCATTCGAACTTGAGCAGTTTCATAGAATAAAGATGATTTAAGGGCATGCGGGGGCAAATACAGGTCAAAATTTTCATTTTTTTGGGTCAAATTGAAAAATTTCAGTTTTGCCTCTTTATCCATTGTACATGAAACAGGATTGTGTCAGCTTGAAAAAAGGAAAGTGAGCAGAGCCTCCTTTTCAAGTTTATGTCTTAATTATGAGGTTCATACTGAGAACAAAAAATTCAGTTTTTTCATAAATTTCTCAAAAATTATTTTTCAGCAGAAAAATCCCTACTACTTTTTTATTTTGTGTCCGAATTGGATAACTTCTGCCTGACTGCATTGTCATCAAATACCAAAGATTTGTATAGAACAAAAATGTGACATCTTTACTCATTTTTGTTTAATCGTTGTTTAAATAAGGAAAATTAATGAAAAATAAGTTCATAAATGATCACCAACTTGTGCCAGAAAGACAGGATTAGCGAATTTCAAATCCTTCTATACAAAGATGTATATATGTCCTAAGCTGCTTCATGCCAAGTTTTAGAACAATCGACAGAAGAACATAAAAGTTATAGGCGAATAAAAAATGTGTGATAAAAATCCAAAATGCTGCCATTATTATTACATAACAATGAAAACAAAAGTTTTTTGCTTGTTTGCCATGTCCTAGCAACTCAGTGAACAGGTATATGGTGCAAAAACAGTCTTTTCTTAGGAAATGATGAAATTGGTTTTTTTAGTAGCACATGCCCTTAATTTGTTAAATTTCAAATACTTACCATAGCCCATAGAGAAATTAAAAGTGGAATGTTCATCTTTCTTAATGATGCTTGTATAGCAATAGGCAACCTCCACTGAGGCTAGTCTTATGGACTCGCATATGACTGTAATTTTTATATTCATTTTTAGTCATTTAATTTTTTCATTTGATTCTCCATGCAAAATTTGATATTTTGAATACAAGCAAATTGTTAAAGCTGGATGTAAATAATTATGGCAGTTTATGTGAGATGTCAGTATTGGGAGCAAACATGTATTATTATATGAACAGTCAGAACATGTATCAGATTCATTTTCTTTTAGCTCATTTTTTTTAATGTCACAAGTAAGTTATTTAGATTTTTATATTTGAATTTTTCTGTATTCTGATATCATTCTATAACAGATAGTTTGAATTCTTCCCATTTCTCATGTTTTATTTTCATATATGCATTGTGGTATTCTGTGAACAAAAGGCAGAAGTTTTGAGAGAAGATAACAATGCTTATTTCAATTTCAGCCTATAGAAGTTTGTGTTAGAACTTCAGCTAGAACACAGCTATGTGTGAAACAAGACATTCCATAATACATAGTGGTTGTGTCTGACACTCAGTCACACTGTATATAAACTGTTGCTAAATAAACCCTATGAGATCTTTACAGAAGGCAGGGCTGAGCTTGCAAAATAAATATAATAGCTTAGTTTTATTGTCACTTTTAAGTATTTTAAACTTTATTTGCATGCAGCTGGTACTTTAAGAATGTTCATATTTTCATAAGTAGCCATTTTAGTTCTTGCGTTGCACATTTTCAAACCCATGTTTATAAATGCCTTGTTTCAAACACCAAGTGTGCAATAATTTTGATAATATAAATAAAGACAGCTGAAAAACATCCTGCTTGTTTGTTGTTGTAAAAAAAATTGTGAGGAAAAAGAAAAGTTTAACTGCTTATACTTTTACTATGACTCTTTTACACTGATGTAGATGGTTGAATGAGTGTGTATTTGCATTGTCGTTGTAATGGTAAATACATAGATAAGCTGTCCTCTCCTGCTTGTGTCATGATTATACCTACTGATGTTCAGTGGGTAGGCTTATTGCAGTGTCCTCAGGTATAGAGTACTGTAACTATGTTGGTCTGAATGGTCAAACCACTGTGGCATTTTTTTTTTAATAATAAGATAAAAAAAAAAGCAATGAAGACATTTTTTTTTTTTTTCATGATTTATTCCATTTGATTATTGCCATCATGAAAAGTCTGGCACAAATGCTGCACACTGACTCAGACTCACACTTGTGTGTTGGCTCTGGGAAAATGTGTCACACGGTGGAAATTCTCTAATTTTAAGTCAACTACATAATCATTAAAGGTTATCTGCTGTGTGTTTTAAAACTTACCAGAGTTTATTAATAAATTTAAAACGAGTATTTGCTTACTGAAAAGCACTGAAAGCTAATTTGATAAAATCAGTGTTTTCCTTTCTTTTGGTGACCATTCATCTGACAAGTTTCCCCAGAACACTGCACATCTACAGGTATATGGAAGTTCAACTCTCAGCTCATGCATTAACAGATGACATTTCTTACAGCACTGCCACACTTTTGCACTCAATCACTCACAAAGTTGTATTTAAATCAGCTCATTGCTTACACTATCAGATATGAACATGTGGGAAAAAATATCACTTCAAAGTCACATCAAATCACAAATGTGTACATTTGATAATTCAGGCATTTTTCAGTACATCAACAGATATTATATATAAATATAATTCAATGACAATATAAATATAGTAACAATATTACACATATTAATAACAGTATATCACACCCTGGGCAGTGTCAGCATAGGCCCCCAACAGCAATGTCTTCCATTGGACAGCAGTATTATTTTTTGAAAGAAAGCAACATGACCAATCTTATTCACATTTTCAGACAGAAATATAGGAAAACTGAAACAAAATGACATAACAAAGCTATACGTTATCATGTCCAGGTTGACTTTTGTCAGATTTCTTACAAAACTGCAATATTTTTTTCAGTCTGAATTTGGTGTAGAATAGAAAAACTTATAGGGGACCTTTTCCGTTTCATAATTTTATGCACATCAAATGTTACCTGGAACTTGTTCTCAAATTTATTGATTAGACAACTTCCGATATATATTTTACACCAACTTTGACATTTATTTCTTTGAAAGGATGTTACATTTGAATTTAGTCTGATCTTTCATGAGTGACACCATTCAGACACAGCTGAATATTTTTATGGTCACACAAGACTTTGTTGTTGTCATATACAGTGAAACACAAACTGGTAAAGTGTAACAGCCTCATGATATGGGTTTTGAAATAACAATATATCCAAAATGCATGTCTAATCACATTTTTGTATCCATATGCATTACTAAATTTAGAGGCCTGAAAATGGAATATTGCATGTATTTCCTTTCACACAGGAATCTGCTTTAATCATGCATTGAAAATATAATGCACATTATACATAAAATTATGCATAGATTCTGGCATGTGTGTAATATAAACTAATCTCTAATCAATATAGCATTTGGCTCCACAGGGGAAATACACAATTTATTTCTAATTGTCACACAACTGGGCAAAATTGAGTTGGGATGTCCAATTTCCATTGGAAAGGGATATCAGTATACGTTGCTTTGGTGACAATATTGTTCAGCTACAACTTGTGTGCCAAGATGTTCACATTCAACATCATCCTGTCATAATAAAATATGGTTTTCGTCAACAAAGTCTCTTTGACATTAGCCCATTTCATTTGGTCACAACACATTCAGTTACAGACTATCATGGCTAGTTGACGCCCCAGAATGCTCACTGCATTTTGTTTTTAACTATACATTCTGTATACCTCCCACACCCAATGTGAACGTCCTCCAATTTGTGCTTTTGTTGGATTTTTTCTTCTCTGCAGTGGCTGCGGCCAAAAGTTGTCGATGGCCTTGATAGGTTCCATAGCGGGTCTTGTTGGATGGTGGTGGGAGAGGCTGAATTCGAGCTCCATTGTATCGTAAGGATTTACGATTGATCAGGGCATCCTTGACCTTCAGTTCCACCTGAAGTGATAATCATATTAGTGTGTTGCCCTGATAAAGAATCAAAAGGGTTGAAAATCTGGCCAGTTCCATCATTTTATTGAATTTTTAACATATCAAGTTCTACACATTGTTGTGTATTGTGTATTAAGTTAGTTGCCAATAAACAGTTCTTCTTAAATTTTAGGACATTTACATAAAACGATACAAGTGAAAAAGTATATGATAAACTAAAGCAACATCCCATGACATCCTACAACATTCTTCACTATTTCTTTCTTTTCTATAAATCAATACCAAACTTACTTATGGTTATATGGATCTGAAAACTAGTATGTTCTTTTTAAACTTGGCATAAAGAATTCTAGGACAATAATTACCAAATATTCCTCTGTACTAAACATGCAAGAGCTCATGCAAATGTCAAAAAAAGGAGATAATTAATGAAGAGCATTTTAATTATTTAAAATGATATTCAGTCAAAATAGACCAGGCATGTGTACCTCAAAGTACATTTCTGTGCATCAATGCTGTGGACATTTCATCCCAAGAGCATGAACAAAAATTAAAGGATGAACTCAAGTTGTTTGAAATAGTTTGGAGAATCAATGACATAGGAACAAACTAGCAAAACGCACAGCAGATATTCTTCAATACTACAAATGAAATAATCTGCAAAATAGCCCGGAGAAATGCAGAATTAAACTGCATATAATTTTGGACATCCAAGGATGATTTGTATTGATCAACAATAATTGTTGTGACATCATTATTTTAAAAAATAATGAAGATTTCGCTTTAATGGAAAAGGTACCAAAATAAAATTTGTAAGTTGTTTTAATTTTCTTTTTAATATATTTTCATCGTGTCTGTATAAATACAATACTAATACTAACGTTACAATTTGAAAGACACTAGACTTCGATAACAATTTATCCATATCAACATCAATTTTTCTATCTATCCTGGCAATCACAACAGAACCTACCTGTTTCTTTTCTTTGACCTGCTCAGAGTAGAACTCTCTCTCCTCCATGCACAAGGTAAAGTTAGAACTGGAGGCAGCTGGTTGCCACATGGACATCTGCTCTGTCTGGGCCTCAAGCTGGTTTTCACGAACTGAGGTCTCGCCATCCTGGTCACTGTAGACATCTGATTCTGAAGAAGCTCTGCAAGAAACAAAAAGTGAAAATGATTATGAAGTTCACTTCATAAGCCACTCTCAATTTATAGAGATCTTTTATCATAGATAAAATGGTTTGATATTTTGCTGTACAAGTTTTTTTTTTTGGATGTGGAGAATATTAAATAAATATCTCTATCAGTAGTTGAGTTTTTTTTTAACATTTTAATTCCAAAGGGAAATGCTTGTTAACTCTAACAGGAAATATGTAGAATTAAAGCAGGAAGTTGATGATAATCACTAACTCTATTGGCTGCTTAGAGAAAGTGATGATTATATAATAGACTTAAGGCTTATGTTTGCAAAATATGTATGAGATTTAAACCCAATGCACATAAACATAATTATCAATTTTTTAATAATAAACCATTTTTTTTTTTTAAACAAACCAATTTCACAATTGAATTTTGACTCAGCGAGTCATATGCAGCCTCTATTATTATCAATGAGGGCTAGTTTATAAGGCACATATGAACTTAACTGGACAACTTTAAAATAGAAGAAATGGGATGAATTCATTTGATGGGTGGCACAACAGATGCCCTTTTCTATTCAGTAAACACATCTCCTTCTTGGTGCAAAAATTTAAAAATAGCCATCAAGACTAGTCAAATACCAAGGCAATCCTTCTGTTCATTTTGCATTTCTGAAGAGAGCCATATTATAGATGATTTATTGTCATGATTTATTGCATAGTTGTTGCATATAACTCAAACCATCATTAGATGAGGCCATTTTCAGCAGTGCCAATAACTAAATACTACAGATCAATAGCCACAAATAGTGGTACCAGAGATGGACATCCAGAGCCATTTCACTACTGTGCCAGTGTTGCAATCCTGCTAAGCATCAGTGATATGATCAGTCTCCTCCAGGGGTCCACTGCTAATCCCCATTTACACCCAGTTCCACCTGATGTATGCTAGCCAACCAGCATCTATTCTCTACTTTCCTACAGTCAATTAGAAACATCTTCAATGTACTTTGATGCTAGAGGAACAGATTATATACCTGAATTGAACTCTCATCGCTCAGTCACCTGCCAATTATCAGTTTGTGCCATCTAACAAAAGATTTGGTGTATAGATGCAAAACACTGGTCAGTGATTGGAACATCAGATCAGAGGGAGAAAGGGAGTGGGTAGAGGTGGGCTGACTGTGGGCATGCCATGGCATTCTCCTACATACGAGAAACTGATTTTTGGACATACTATGGACCGTTGATAGCAATGAACTGGTTAATTCACCTTATTACTAGTAGCAGTAGCCCTGAAATCTAGAACTGCTGAAAATGGTCTTGTCTGATACAAACAGTAGTTCTAACAAAGTCTTATAACTTCTACAGGCTGACCAGACATTTTGAAAACATCAACCTACCCTATAGGCTTGAGTTTGACCGGTGAGTTTGTGGCCACTAAGTTATTGAGTTTGATTTGAGCCATCTGCGCAGCAGGACTACTGATGACATCAGCCACAGACTTGCCAGGAAACAGTCGGGAGAGAATAGACATGACATCCTCATTGGTTGGAGCCAGCAGGAGACCAAGTAACAAATCTTCTCTGGCTCCTGTCATGTTCTGTGAAAAGTAATAATATAAAATGATATCACAAAGTCTTATGATTGTTTCGTGCCCTTTAATTTTTTACACTTGTATGCACATTTCACTATCTCTTATCTCTATATTAAAATCAATGAATTGTTGCCAGCTGTCAAAACTCTTTCGTAATCAGTGGTATTTTTGTTTGATGAAATTTGCAGTGGCAGCCAAATCTTAATATTGGGAATGATTTTTCAAAGTTATACAAGTTGTAGTCTTGGCAGTTTAAAAAACAGTGATAAGACAACCTGATGAGCATACAAGTGCTTACAATGTCTTTGTTCTACCTATGTCATACCTCAGCTCAATATTATTTTCACCAAATTTAATTACCCCAATTGTTCTTTCCACTCTGATACCAATAGTGAAAAGTTAGTGAAAAATATGACACCTGACTCACTTCATCCCATGTGCATTTGCTCCTCTTCCCCTGCATTGTCAGTGAATCTACCAGGAAGTTAGAATGTGGATGTCAATAAAAAAAGACATGATGATACCACACATTGTTATTTCCTTTCATGTCTGCCTCACTGTATTCAGTCATCAAAACGAGAGATAAACCAAACAAGAATTGTGGAAAAACATTCATGCATTTGCTATTCCTGTCTACTAAAACTTGAAGGTAAAAAAAGTACAGAAATCCTTACCTCCATCATATATCGAGCCCGTGATCGAGAGATATAATACTGGCCAACTTGAGGATTGTACTGTAAGGCAAGGGTGAATTTGGCCTCAGCATCCTGCCAGATTACAATACAATGAAGAAGGTATAAATATACATGATTAAACATCAAAGGCTCTTTCAAAACTAAAGGCGTATTGGGAAATTACAAATTTTTTAAGTCTAATCTCTATGCAATACCATGAAATGACAATTAAATCTTATTGCTCATTTTGAAAGGATGAATATCTGTTAGAAAATCTGTTAAGAATAGAGAGAGGTCAGCAGAAGGAGAGTTAAACGTTATACTGTACCATAAATTAAAATCTGCTCAGTGTATACATTTGGCTGACTGACATTAGATAAATGTTTTGCGCCCAGGGCAAATAAGTCAGAAGTCGTGCCAGTAATTTCGATCTACAGCTGTTTCTAACTATTTTCCGGCTCAGACACCAAATTTCTTTCTTTTTTTTTTTTTTTTAACAAAATGAACATTTAACATTTTTTAACCTGAAAAAAACAAAAATTTGCTATAAATCTATATATCTCAGTCAGAAAATAGTTTTAAAAAACTTTCGTAACTCGAGATCGCCTGGCGCAACTTCTGACTCACTTGCCCTGGGCGCAAGACAAATGACTGATTTATCACCTTCAATAAATAAACATTATCAAAAATTCATGTTGCGATTCTTGTTCATTATTGTACCAACGACTGAATGCGATTGTGCAAGGAAAAAGAGACACTTTATAACATTAAAACACATTACAAAAGTTGGCACAGACAAAGCAGCCCAACTATGCAAAAAAGAAAGGACTTGTAATGAGGAATTTTTTTGACTATTGCTATTACTTCCATTTGAAAAACACAAGGAGTTGAAACAAGCATTGTGAAGAAGTGAAAAAAAAATCACTTTTCTTCCTATCACTTAAAAGATTGACCACAAAAGAATTTGACAAAATTATTACATTTTTCTTATATCATGAATTTTTCATGATGTCCATTTCAAAGCAGAGAATGCAATAGTGATTTTTTCCTTTCTTTCCAATGCTTGTGTCTGGTAAAGAGAATTACAGGGCTGATGAAAAACCATCTCCATTTAGGAATTGTACATAACAGAACTTATCAACGGTAATGTATGAAGAAAACTGAAGCAGTAACCTACAGAATAATTCTTATCCTGATACATGCTGACTCCAAACTCATTGTGCACCACTGAGATCCTGGTCTTGACAGCAGCGTCCAGGGGGTCCAGCTCTAAGGCCTGCTGGTAGTCCAGGAGGGCAAAACTCAGCTCACTTTGCTTGAAGAAACAGTCTGGGAATTGAAACAAAATGAATGAGTGATAATGAAAAGTATGAGAAAGACACAGCTAATGTTCTCACATAAACTTACACACAGCATTATGTGAAGTCCTTTTTTTTTCAATCTCAGATATGAAACTGCATTGATTTCAGTGTTTCAAAGCTCAAATATTCTGATAATCTTGTCAATGCCAAAGTGCCATTTGGTTCAAACACTTGACTTGTATAAAAAAAAAATTCCATCTGAGCATATGACATGTTACAAGGAGATTAAAAACTATGAAGAACTGTTCAGCATAGATTCTGTACAGCACTCTATATCTCCAAAACAGGGGCCAAAAATGTTATCCAATGTTCAAATTTGTTTCTACATGTAACAAACATGAGATAGTCAACAAATGGAACAATTGATCATATTTATGGCAAGGAGAATTTACAAAAAGCAGAAATCCTCTTACCTCCTCTGTTAACATACAAAGATTTTTCATTCTTCTCTCCTTTAAGGGCTTTGTTGAGTAAAATGATGGCTTCTTCAAAAAATCCTTTATTGAAACATTCCACAGCAAAATCATTGTATGTCAGCAACAGCTGCCGCTGGGAGTTTTTGTACACTGGGTCCTCTTCATTATGATCACACTTGTCCAGAGCAAGCAGAAAGTCATCAATGGCAGCATTGAAGTCATTCAGTTTACGATGCAGGGCACCTCTGGAAGAGGAATGAATAAACTTTATGTTATGAAACAAACATGAAAGTTTCTGATATTGAATTTAGTTATACACCAATTCTGTGTGAAAGACAGACTGGCAGGCAGAAGACATTTTCTGTTCTTGGGCTGATTATGACTGTGCAGTTATTCAATTATAGAACAGGTTTTTGCAGTCATTCAGAAGCGACAAACTCAAAGATATGCCTGGATTATGTGTCCTTTATGTAAGAATGTGTGAGTAGATAATGTATACAAAACTTTCAGAGAATGATGATGGTTATTGAAAAGAACTGATCAATATTTATTTCCAACTCAAAAGTAAAATTCACTTTGAACTTGTTACTGAACCAAATTTTAATTATTCTTAATTCTAAAAAAAAAAGTAAAACCTTAAATGTGGACAATGTATACTGTTTATTTATATCTTTCTGCATGAGGCCGAGGAGTAGAATTCTAAGGCTATAATAGTAAAATATAATAGTATAATGTGCTGTCCTTCTTTTCGTACAGAATTTTTGTGCTGAAGCAAACACAATAGGATGGTATTTGTCAGGTTAACTATCTTGAATGTGAATAATAATCCTGGACACGTTACATTTACTATGTCTCTTTCTGTCTATGTGTGAAGTCTGTATGCTGCATTGATGCTGTACTGGCAATCCTGACACAGTATTACAAGAAATAAAAAAGGATGGTGATTTTGCCAAGACTGACCTGAGCACATGATAATCTGCGACTGAAGGATTGGCCTCGATGGCTATGGAAATTTTCTGCAGTGCTTCTCTGTTCTTGCCTGCTATGCTGAGCTGCATAGACTGGATTTTGTTGGCATTGGCTCGTTTGACAACAGCATCCATCATCGCTTTGCCCTCCAAGTGCTCGGGATCTAGAACTAGGGCGTCTTTGATGTCATAATAACACAAAGTTGTCTGGGAAAGTAAGCAAAAACCAAGGCTTTTATATAAAATTAACCTTATTGTGGTTTAAGAAATAAATGTAAGCTTACACTTCACTGTCAAAACAGATATGATTTGTCATAGAATACTCCACAACAAATGAATGACTTAGACATTCTTTTTGTAAAGAAAGCAAATAAGGTAAGTATTCTATCTTCTTTCAATCCACCAGTAGTAATAGCCTCTTGCTGTTATTAGTTGATTAATCAACTCTGAAATCTAATGAATAAGACTGAAGAACAAATCTCTCATGTAGGGTGAGATGTAAATCTTCATTATATTACCTATTGGCATCCTATTCTGATGTTAACAACATGATTATTCTTCTATTGAAAGAGAAATCTGCATACAAAATCCTAACAATGGGAGTGATTTTCAGCAAGGAGAGCTTAATCATCAACAGAGCCTGACATACTGAATGAGCTACCCAATAATATCTTAAATGAGTTTTTTTCAATTAGTTTCAAAACCAACCTTAAGACTGATGAAATACATTTTTAGCTAAGCTTTCTTCCTGCTTTGTTGTTGTTGTTGTCATTTTGACAATTTTTCTTTTTCAGAAAGAACCACAAAGTAACACCACATGATTATATAGGAAAATAATAAAAAAATTCAAGTCATTGTAGAAATTTTTCTACTTTTTGTGCATTGAAAAGCAAAATTAGAATGTTCTGGTTAAATGAGTCCATCTATGCAACTTACATTCCTGAACATCTCATGCAGTCTGGCCCTCATGATGTAGAGGTCTGGGTTGTCATGGTCAGTCTCCAGTCTTTTGTTGACCAGTGCTAGACATTCTCCATGTCTCTGTAAGGCAGCCAGACAGGTGATACTGGAACAGACAGACAAAAGCTCTGATATGACTCCGTACATCTTTACAATAACACAGTAAAATGTTCTAATTGCCTAAGCATTTCACTCTTTCTTTTCTTAATGTATTTATAGGCCTGGGTGACCAACCAAACATATACAAAGTCACATACAGAAAAAAAAAAGCAAGCAAACATAGAAACAAGTAAAAGAAATTTACTGTATTCATGTGACCAGAGCTTATTTATTAAGTCTGCCTAAACATAATGATCTCTTCTCGCTACTGTCTCTTATCAGGTTGGTTTCATGATTCAGATTATTTTCATGATTCAGATTAGTTCCAATCAACACAACATGTCAGTAGGCTATTTTTTGCCAGAAACCATAAAGAATGTGTTCCAAAATCATTCTATATATTGAGCAAATCAATCTCCTAGCTGTTTTCTTTCTAATCTTGTAAATGAATATCCCTTTGATACCAAAGCCTGACCATGTGATAGTTGAAATGGAATCGCAATCAACAGCACAAAAAGATGAGTTTTCTTATTTAAAATGCATGTCTTTATTGTTCTCTTTGACACCTTTTTGATAAACTACTATGCAGCATCATGACAAGCCATATTTTTTAACTACTAAACCAGAATTTAAACAAAGGAACCAAATACTTCCAAGATATGACAACTCAAAATGTAAAGCAAACCACAGTAATCACTGCTGTGAATGACTAGTGAGAACAAGTGCATTATAAAGAGAAATGATAATATTGATTTCTTTGATTAGAAAGCAAAGAAGACAAAAACAGTTGTACATTAAGAAAACAAACACTATTGCTAACACCGAGATGAACATGTTAATAAATAAAAGGTGATGTGCTCACCTTCTGATGTGATAGCCCACATTATCTGGAACCATTTCTGATGCTCTAGAGAAGGATTCCAGTGCCTCAGGATAAAGTCTTTGATCAAACAAACTTTGGCCTTGGAGGTAGTAGAGAAATGCCAGCCGAGAGTAATAGATTTCATTCTCGGGCTCCAACAGGCAAGCTTTTTTGTAGTTGAGTATTG
The DNA here is from genome assembly GCA_039654565.1 of Peronia peronii. NCBI lineage: Eukaryota > Metazoa > Mollusca > Gastropoda > Systellommatophora > Onchidiidae > Peronia > Peronia peronii. Next base: position 1,717,959 of record JBCEWB010000003.1, read on the forward strand.
CAGACTGTAGAAATAGCACAAATAGACAATCTCAGTAATGTTTTTCAAAAAACTATGACACATGCTATAAACTCTATTACAACTCACTAGTCAAATTGTTCAATAAAGAAAAAGAATGGAGTGATTTTAGAGTGTTTTCAATTTTACCAAATCTCAAAAGTGTTTCCAATTTGCAGTTGCAACAAACATTTCAAGTATTTACTTGAAAGCATGAAGTTTCAAAAGATGATCAGAGGGCGTGAACTAAACACTGTAACATCTAGACAAACTTCAAAATGTGATCCATATGAGACTGATAGGTGAGAAACAGCCCCTAAAAATTCCTGTGAAAAATTATAAGCCATAACTTTACGACTGAGTGGCTTTTCATGTCTTATAAATGTTTTCAAATTTTCACTTACACATATCTCAAAAATCAGCTGAGAGCAGTTTACATTACGTTCTATATATGTCTTTCAACCTCCTGGTGGAGCTTATCTCAATCTGAGAGCAGTACAAAGTTAGAAACGCTTTTTGATCATCATCTCATTAATACTAATGCAGTGATTACTCACTGATTCTGAAAGAGTAAAGACATTTGCAAAGTCAGAAACTGCATGAAGCAGAGACATCATTTTATTTTGTATCAGTTCCCAAAAACTGCCCAAACCAAGTGTGGACAATCTTAGCCCTTCACTTTTACCTGAAAATCACAAAGCAAGATGTAAGCCTCAGCTCTCTCCACATAGAACACAGGATCATCTGTCTTCAGATTGATGGCTTTGTTCAAACAGGTAATTATTCCAAACAGATCCTGCTGCTCTTTCATCTCTATGGCTTTTTGATAGCTATGAAAAAAAACATGAGCACATGTATATAGGATATCAATGTGACATTTTCAAAAGAAGAAAAATGAACAAGAAGACAAAGTAAGAGTGACAGATTTTGTTTAAAAAGGTGATTAAAAAAGAATCCAAGAGAATTTTTTATGCAAACGACAGATAAATAATGCTGTTGTTTTTTCATCAAAGATATGAGAAAATTGTTGATGCTTGTTTACTTGGTTCTGGATGGAAATGTCTTCAAAGGTGGCCAATATTTTGTTGTTTCTTTTGTTTCAATTACTTTTAAACAGTTATCACATAAACTTTCTTCATAAACTTTTATCTTGGAGCCATCAAGCAGATATACATGTAACTAGAAAATACATTGAAAGATAAATGTTGACATGTCAAACGGATACCATCAAATAAAAAGTTCACCTTAGAGTAAGTAGATCTAGCATTCATTATTGACTCTTCATATCTGCAGTTGTTCATAGGTGCAGCAAATTCATTTTCCTCCAATAGTTGTGCTACCATAGACAAGTGAAATGTCATTCAACTTCTATTTTCTAACAATATCATCATTTCTACAGCCCCTGGATTAGTGAATTAAATGCTGTAAATGCTGTAAATACATATATTGCCAAGCTATTACAGCCTCTGAGATGGATTTTATAAGATAAAGAATTCACTTATTGATAATATTACTACATAAAACAAAAAGCTATAGACACAGATTTGTCTGATGCTTACTGCTCATAGGCTTTCTGAGTCACAATCTGAACGAGGCCAACTTTTTTCTGACGACCATCACCCTGCCAGTTCTCAGTGGAGAACAGACCTTGACTTCTCTGCCTTGCAGCTTCAAGAGACTCCTCATCCACTGCTGTAGAGAAAACACCACCAGCCTCACCACCAGCCTAAAGAAGATGGTTTTAAACACAAACATGAGTGTTCATACTAATGTATAATAGGTGGCTCTTGCAATGTTTTCATTCAAATTTAATAACTTCCAAGGCACAAACATGAGCCTGCCTGTATATGAGACAATAAATCATGGAAATAAAATTTATTAGATAAGACAGTCAATATCTTAACAAAGTAGACAATCTGAAATATTTGGTTTCATAAATTCTCTTTCAGAATTAATAAAGAGACAATTTTTACTTTCAATGTGATATTTAAAAAAAAATCCAGAAATACAAACATTCAACATTAAATATGATGATGAAAAAGTCAAATTGCTGAAATTGTTAAAATATTCTTATTACATGGCAGTTATTATGGAAAACAGAAAAAGGTCTCAAAATGATGCTAAATGTAATGTTTAGATACCATGGTAATCATGAAACAAACACAGACCTGGACATATGTGCTGGCTGAGTGCTCTGACAGAGTCCCAGTCTCAGTTGTCCAGGTGTCTGTTGTTCCTCCTCTCTCCAGTGTAGAACTCCTCCCTTCACCTGCTCTTTGTTTCTCTTCCTCACTTTCACCCTCTCTAGATTCTAATTTCAACTGTTCTTGCTGAACAGAAAGAAGTACTGAATTACCTCATGCTCAGTGAGTTTATACATACATATTACAAGTCAAACATTTTGCACTGTATTAAACTGAAGATTGAGTAACCTCTAGAAAAAAGACAAACCTCAGTGGACTAAACATAGCTTTTTGACGATTTCTGTTGTTTTAATTTTTTTTTTTCCTTCTAGTCATTTAGTTCTCTGTTCTAGATGTGTAAAAATAAAACTTCCAGGACCAGTTTGGTATTTTGAAGGAACCTCATTACTACATAATGATGCATGGTTAATTTTAACAGTCTTTTTTAATATGTGTGTGATTCGTCAACAAAGTATCAAGGCTGGGCTTGGAGACAATATACTTATAGAATTATCACATCCTTGAGCTACAAAGCATTTGACTGACCGCTGCTTGGCTCTCTGGTGAGCCATCAACTGTCTGTTCTGATCTAGAATCTTCCTCCACAATGGCCAGCAGGGCATCTTTCTCCTGTTTCGCTGACTTCTTGCGGTTAAACGTGTGTTCCAGAATAGGATAGAACTGGTGAATGTTCACCTCACCAGGATCACGATGATATTCTTGAGATCCCTCATCATTACCTTGACAGATAAAATCAACATGGCTCAAGTCATTTCATACACAATCATGTAACATGTGATATCCATGAAATTTTAAATTAAATGTGCAATTTTCACCCATTAAAAGTAAAGCAAGCAGCAATGAGAAATTACTAAACACTTGGTTGCTATTGTGAAATGTTCGAACTTTTTCCCCACACCAAAGACCATTTCTACATTAGCAGATTTTACCTATAACTGATAACAAAGTATAAATAACTCAGACATGGGAGATGCATGCTTCTTGTTTCTTCTCAGTGAATTCACAGACAAATTTGTGGCTTGATCACTGTGCACTAATAAAATATGCTGCTAGATATTTTTCAGAGAATATTGTCCATTCATTTTCTCCTGACTGCCATTAAACAATTATTAACAATATCATAATGTAAAATGGCAATACAAGCTATGAAAGCAGAAAAACATGTTTTCGCTCACACTATGTCATGGGAATGGTATAATGCAAAACATGCAATATGTCTTGCAGCCAGTCAAAATGAGACGTATGTTGATTTTTCACCATATCGGGTTTTTGGTATCATATGAAAGCTTATTTCATACCCTTTCAGGTGGCGAAAAAAGATCTGAGCTAGCTTTATTCTAGTCAGAGATATTGCAGTTTAAAAAGACAAGGGGGGACCCCCAGCAATGACCGAAATTCTGAGAAAATCGAGTTTAAATGAACAGTCAAACGCATTAATCTACATACCTACCTCACAAAAACTTGATTTTAATCAATAAATATTTATAAATGGAGAGTAAGACCAATATTGTCTTGTTCAGAAATGAATGCACTTTCGATTTCTGCAATAAAAAAAAATTCGATATCTGACCCCCCTCATCACAT
>JBCEWB010000003.1:1722245-1732573 GCA_039654565.1 Peronia peronii
AGGGTACAGAGGAAAGGAAAAATAGAGCTTAGCACAGGCTTAGCTCTCCTAGTAGGACAGACGCGGAGATAATATTTCATAGGAGTAGCAATAATCAGAAAAGTTACGTTGACGGATATGGTGCTCAAGTATGGTGAAGCCTTTTCGACTGCCATAGATAACACACACTGATATGGCCTTCATTTTACCAGTAGCCACGTGAAAGTCCGTCTTGTAAGATCAACCACGTTTCCCTCTTATACTTTGCAGATAAAGGGAAGAAGTTTGACACGTCCTTAGCAGTGGTGGACCGGACAGAACACACCACAATGTGTTGTCTTTCGCATGTCTTTGACGAAATTGGTTAGCCTTTTGAATGAAGTAATTGCACCCTTATCAGATACTTTGTGAGGGAGAAACAGTTAAAAGCCCCACGATGGATCGCTGGCTGCCCAAAGGAGGGATACCCCCTTCCTCGGACGGAGCTTTCGAGCGGTTCTTGACAGCAGCCATCGCCACAATCATCACCATCATGTTCTCCTGGAGGATGCTGGACAAAATTGCTTGCGAGGAGAAGAATGAGGGAGAGAGAAGTAGCAGCGGCACTGAGCACCAGACTGCTTCTTCGTCGTCCACCGCGTCATCCTCCGCCTCCTCATCGCCATCACCACTTTTATCTTCGTTTTCCTCCATTTCGAGAAGTGGTAGTAACAGCGGGACGCAGCGAAGCCAGACTCTCGTGGCATCAGCAGAGTCAAGGTCGTCATCACAGCAAAGAGAATCCATTCTGGTACAGAGAGTGGCCGCCTTGACCGACAGCACGCCGAGGGGTCGTATGGCCACAGGGGGTGTGGGCTTTCAACTGACCAGTCTCAAACCCATCATCCGCGTACCGGTGGATCTGCCCCTGTGCGGCGATGACCCTGTCGACGTCACAGATGGGGAGGAGGAGGTTATAAATAGAAGTCAGCAGGAAACCACCGGGGTTTCCCAGGCTGAGGACAGGGCATGCTCGCCTCGTTTCGCCGTGCGTGACGGTAGCAATAGTGGTGGTGCTAGTGGTGGTGTCGCGCTCACTGCTTGGCCCATCGATCGCAGAGCACGAGCAGGTGTGACGTCCTCACCAGGTAACACACAACAACACACCGCCAGCACACGGAACGCACATCGATTGTCACCATTGTTATTACAACCTGTGCCAGCAGCACAGGCTGATTCATCCACCTACAATCCCGGAGAATCCAGCGGAGAAAAACCGGATCTTTCATTGTCATCAGCCCGTGGCAGCGGTGAAAACCATTCAGATTCAGTCGTTGTCGCTAAAAACGAAGAAAATCTCATAGACTCCAGCATTGAGGACGTAGAAAGTACAGCCGTTGAAGGCCATAGTGACTTATTTCTGAATCTCAGTACGGACAGCAGCAAGAACGGGGAGGGTGGCAGCCACAACAGCAGCAAAGAGGAATATAGGAACATTCTGGACGATGAGAATTATCGTCCATTTCGAGATAAGGAAGAAAACAACAGCACCATAACGGATAACATACGTCGACAACAGGTCGAAGGGGACGAGTTCTTCGTCTTACCAAACGACCGACCGTACCGCCACATCTACCGAAGCGATTACAACGATGATCGCGATGATTTCTTCGATGACGACGATAACACCCAACCCAGGGAGTTGGACTCGGATGAGGAGCTGTTTTGTTGCTCTGGTCTGGAGCCTATTATGGAAGAAGATTCTGAGGATCTGACAACCTCTAGTGAAGGAGACAGCACAAACAGTAGCAAAAGCGAGCGAGGATTTTACAGTTTCAAAGTTCGAGATCAAGAAGTGGAGTACGATTTAGAATACGAAGAACAGAAACGAGGGCTGGTTTCGGATTCGAGTAAAAGACCAACACGACACATCACCAGTTTGACAAGTGACAAGAACAACAGTAGTAGCGGTGACAGTAGCAGTTGGGGACGGCAGTTGTCCTCCATTACGAGTCGAGCCAACACAGCTGTGCCGAGTGCAACAGCGCGCCTTTCGTCTCTCGAACCGAGCAGTAGGGCAAGCGGCGGCATACGTGACCCAGAAAATCACACAGCGCGGTTGTGGGACGTAAACAGATCCCAGGCTGCTCGACCGGATTACCTGGCGAATACAGGAAGTGGTGGCGGGGACGACAGTCTCACCTGTACAGATCGAGTCACATTTGGCGGCCTGGTCTCCACTAGACCCAGTCTCAACCCACCGTTGTTTCGGCGTGAGAGCAGCGAGGAAGATGCTAATATTCAAACGGATGAGGATTACTATCAACATGTGAAAAGTTATGGAAGTAGTGTCGATCGTCCTTCGCGTTTTCTTCAAAGCTTGAGGAAAACGGACGAACGTGTAAGTGAAGTGATTTCGAAATCGAAGGATAACAAAGGTCCAGGTGAGAAAGCGAGTGGTATTGTGTTGGGTAACAAATGTGACTTGCCGATTGATCAAGATAACCCGTTCCCCGAGGATCCTTTTGCCAACGCTTTTTCCAGCCGTGTCGAAGTGGAAGACAGTTGCTCGGAAAGTGACGAATCAATCCAAACTGTGATAGGTCGACAGACTTCCAGGGGCAGTAGTGAGAACAGTCCGGTTCATGCTCCAGCCTTGACCTCTAATCTGCGTGTTAATTCTGTTAGAACCAAACGTCCAGTTAGTGAAGGATACAGTTTTGATCCCAAAAAGCGAAAGAGTGAGGAAGAACGTGAGGCTTTCTATAGGGATAGGGCAGTAAGTGAAGGAGGGGGTGCCGCCTTTGGTGCAGAACTCGGAAGTCCAGATGAGGATAATAACGGGCTGTCGCTGACTGGTGAGAATAGGTTCGACTTAAGAGCTTACAAATCGTACGCCTCGCTCGACACTCAGGAACTGGAATCTCCCGAGGACAAGTCACGAGTCTATCATTTCAGTGACAGTGACGGCAACACACCGAGCGATTCAGAGCCCAGTGGGGATTACTACAGAGATCTCCACATACCTGCGTCACGTGACCTGGACAAACGAGGAAATAGCGATGTCGTTTTGCCGGGCCTGAGAGAAGAGGAGGAGGACAGATATTTGGAGTACGCCGGTGAACAAATAACGCGGGTGGGACAAACTGATAGGCCAGGGTTTGAATCCATTCCTAGACAGACAGGTGAGAATCAGGTGAACAATGATCCGGAGAGGAGTAGCCCATTTGCACTGAGAACCAGATACGAGGATTTACATTTCACATCCGCACCAAGTTCTCAGAAATCTGAAGAAGAGGATAAAGGTAACATTTCTGACAGCATGGACGGAAGTAAGTTTTACCCGAGAGAGAGCGAGGGTGCGAGTTGGGATGGGAGGAGTGAAGATAGACAGACGCAAGAGGAAGAAGAGGAGGAGGAAGAAGAATGGACAGAAGAGGTGACAGAGACATTCATAGTGCCCCTAACGCCGGAGAGGACCATTCTTCGAACTCTCCAGAGCGTGAAAGATTTGTTAGATCGAAGAAGAGCCGCCAGAAACACCAGCCTCATTCCTCGTGATGAAGATGTCATCGATGACGATTATGTTGATGACGAATACCAAAGCACATGCACGACCACCATGATTGAGGTCGAAGGTCACGGTGCCATGGGGTTCACGGGGGACGAGGATGTGACGAGTGGGTATCGGGATCAGTGTGACGCGGTTGCCAGAACGGACCGTGATCTGCGGGAGAAGCTGGGCTTTGAGCTCAACCTGGACGAGTACAAAACGAGTGATTATAACACTGAGTCTGGCTTCCCCATCGTCAGATACATAGAGAAAGAACGAGTTTACGTCGACGAACAAGGACACGATAATGATGCGGGCTACGAGGAAGATGATGAAGATATGGTGGAAGAGGTTGGAGAAGCCTACACCGATGAGGATTTAGAACAGGGATTTGAGAGAGGTCGTGATGTCGAAGATGCTGTGGAGGAAGAGAATGAGGAGGAGAAGGAAGATGTTGATGAAGAAGAGGATGAAGAGGTAGAGAGTGATGAAGAAGAAGTTGTCACAAGAAGGGATCAGAAATATTCAGAGAGACAGGTGCGGGGCCCAGGTGGTAGGGAGGTCAGCCCACCACCAAGTGATGATCGCTTTGCTTACGTTGATGTAGGTCAGACACTCTCGCCCAAACCTTCGCCACAGGCTCCGGCTGCAGAGCTTCCTGTGATCAGCACAAGGTCACCACCTGTGAAACGTTCCTCATCAGGGGAGAGATACGCCAATGTAGAATTTGGAGACATTAAATCTCCAACTCTCAGCCTGCCGCCCACACCAGAAATTCGGTTCCCGCAGTCCTCAGATAATAGCAGAATGCCTTCGATTAGTGACAACATAACAAGCATCCCACGTGATGAAAACAAACGGTTTTTCCCAGATTCCAAAAGAGTGCCCTCGTATTCCATGACTGCCCCAAAGGAACATTCCGAAAACGTTTCGTCGGATTCCGATACTCGGGGAGAACCCGACGAAGACTTCAAATCATTCCTTTCAGGAGTCCCAGCAAGTAGTGAACCAGCGGTCGAAGGCTATGAAGACTTTGTGCGCCACATGTCTGAAAAAGACGACTTGTCGGGATCGTTTGATGATACAAACTTATCAACTCCTTTCAGTGGCGGCATCGTTAGCGGAAATCTGGCGTCTCCATATAAAAAGCCAGATGTCTTTGTGTTCAACAAAGAGGCAAAACCCCAGAGCCCAGCCAGTGTAGCTCCTGGAGACAAACTTACCCTCGGCACTGTCGCTGAAGACGATAGCGCCAAGAAGGCCGAAAAGAGAGGCGATGACTCTGAGAAAGAAACGGAAGCAGGGTCTCCCAAAAAGCCAAAACTTGTACGAACGTCTACTCAAGATGAAATTGAATTGAAGGCGTTCTATCAGGGAGCTAGAAGATCATCAGCTACCTCGCTCTATGATGAATCCACTGGAGTTTTAAACCGCTCCTTTGAAGAAACATCTAGCAGCAGTTTTGCTTTGGAGAGATATGATTCTGAACCTGGGTTGACCCGAAGTTTGAGCAGGAGCCACAGCCGGGAAGGCGTGTCTCAGTCCCCTGAACCTTCCAAGATGTACTACACATCCCCGCGGCCTGGTGCTTTGTCCATGGAGCCTATGCTGGATGTGGTGATGGAATCAGCACATCCATATGCTGACGACTCCAGAAGAGATTCCTCCTCAAGCGAACGCAGAAAGGATTCCAGCTCTACTATCAGTGGTCCTACCACACCGTTAGCTGCACAGCTGGAACAAAGCCCGGTGATGACACCGCCTTCCCCAGTTGTCTGGACGCGAGTCATCCCAGGCTCCAATTTTGTGGAAGAGAAACTTTCACCACCTTCGGACCGTCGGCCCCCGATGCAGACAACTATGGTACCTGAAGATACATCGGACAGAGAGAGGCCAATTTCAGTGGTGCAGGCAAAAGACTCTGTACAGCAGCAGAAAACGGACTTTGAAGATGATTTTGACTTTGCTGATGCTGATGAAAGCAGCGAGATTTATCCTCCAACATTCACAGAGCGATTTGAGATTAAGATGGAAGTGGGTCCAGGTATACATCCTGTGCTAGACGAAGTGGACGTAGCTGGTAAAATGAAAGAGAGGAAGGAAGAGAAAGAAATGCCAGTTCCTATCAAATCTGATGACGTCAAGGAACCAGAGAAGAAAAAGGTGGAAATGAGTGAACAGGAGAATGATGATGAGGAAGAGGAGGATGAAGAAAGTGAAGAGGAAGATTCTGAAGAGGAAGAAGAAAGTGAAGAGGAAGACGAAGAGGAAGAAGAAGAAGAGGAGGAGGAGGAAGAAGAAGAAGAAGAAGAAATGGAGCAAGAGAAAGAAATTGGCTCAAAGAAAGAGGCAGAAACAAAAGAGGCAGTGAAACAAGAGATTGTACCAACTATACAAAGTGTCCCAGCTGAGACTAAAACACCATATCAAACTGTGGAAAGCACAGACGATTTGCTTCCGCAGGAATCGTCTTCAACGTCAGGGAGGACTTCTCCAATGATGTCCTCAGACTCGGCCTCAGTGCTAGAATCTCCCTCAGCTGGCACGAAATCCTTCACGCCTTTGTCATCGACACCGTTATCAGTGCCTTTCAGAGGGACAGCCTGGGCCCATCAGCAGTTTGGGCAGTTCTCCACCACTCCCAAGAAACCAAGATCGTTGAAAGAAATCAAACGCAAATACAAAGCGCCTTACAGATCTGTTTTAACAGAACCCACTACACCTCCCTCACCCAAAGTAGCTCCCTTCGTGTTGCCAGAAAGTTTTGTAACACCGAGTAGACTGAAAATTGTTCAGTCTAGGAACAGATTCTTGAGTGAGCAAAATCTTCACAGTGATTCCTTCGATGATGATTTCAGAGCTCATCAAGATTCTCGGTCACAAACTCCGTCTCAACTAAAGGAAAGAAAGTACACACCAAAATCTGGCTTGTCCAAAGAGCTAAAGTATCGTAGCCAGGAACAATTAGAGAAGATTATGAGTATGGTGAACATGACCAGCAAATCACGCAGCTCGCTGCCCAGATCTAAATCTCATTCTGATTGCTTACACGAAGATTGTATTCTGTCCGAGAAAGGTAGGCGTGAAATCCTGGATAAGACTCTGTCCATAGACAATTTGCATGCTGATATCTATCAGAGCCTGCAGAAGCTCAATGCCGATGCTAATACAAGGGACAGTATGGGCGATGCGTTTTTCCCAGAAACTAACAGTGATCTCTTTGATCTAACCTTTCCTTTCCAGGATGACCGTGGCCGTGTTCTAGATCGACCTGCCAGTATGAGTGAACTTCGCCACGCCTCAGACTACACCACTATAAGTGGGTCAGGCATGAGTTTGGGTGGTACGCCCGCCTCCAAGTCCACGGGCAAAGGTCGCTTTGCCCACCGGCAGTACAAGAAATCCAAAAGTTTGTGTACTCTGGAAACCAACATCGATGATGATTTCGCCACTTCGCCCACGGATGACGGTTTGCAACGAGCGCCCTCCGCCCACGAGCTGCGCATCAGCAAATCCCTGCAGAAGCTCAACGTGCCCAACTGGTACAAGCAGTCCAGCCTATCCAAGAGCGGTAGCTGCCTGCTCAAGTACGGCTCCAACTCCACCATGTCCTCCTGGGCCCTCTCCCCTAGTCTGATTTCATCTCCTTGTACCACTCCATCGTCATCTACTAATGTCGTCATTAAATCCCGTGTTCAGGTCCCTACATCAGCACGCAATCTCCGCTCACCACGCTTTCCTTCCAAATCTGCTCCAACTACGCCATCATTCACCACCAGCCAGCAGGAAGACACGGACAGTCTACAAGCCTCGGCCCAAACTCCGGTCAAACTGCCCAGCGACAAGCTGAGAACCAAAGAAAAGCCCAAGGCTTTAATGCCTATCCCCATTGTGCCCTTCGACAAAATCCGTGCCATGTTTGAGAAGAAGAAAGAAGAAGCCAGGTCTCAGAAACAGACACAGCAGAAACAGAAAGAAGAAAGCCCTGTGTCTCCGGTTTCACCCCCCTCTGCAATCACCAAATCTCAAGCTCATAAGACGAACATGGCACAACCGCCTACAGTTTTGGCGGTGAATGGAAACGCGCAAGAACCAGATAACAGCGAGGACATCATACCCAAAGTTATCGTTTCTCCCACTGATCCCAGTGTGAAGAGCATTCTGAAGCGACCCGTCCAGGAGAAAAGATATTCCGACATACAAGAAGCGCAAGAACCGGAGGAAGAACCTGCCATTATCAGGCCTGTTCCTACCCGACCATCTGAGGCTGCGCCGACCATGACTTTGTCCCAGGCGCCACCAGTAATTAGCCCACCTCAGCAGAAGTCAGCGGAACCGCTGACCAGAACCGCGGTACGTCCGGCAGAGAAGCCGATTCCTCCTGAGAGACCAAAGTCTGGAGATTTTAAACCTCTAGAAAAAGTCACGACAAAACCTGTAGAGAAACCGAAAGAAGAACCCAAGTCGCCCAAAAAAGCGGAGAAGCCAGAGCCACCACTTCCCAAACCTAGATTCGGTTTCCTGAAATCTCTACGATCATCGTCCTCTTCGTCAACAGAAGAGAAAGGGAAAAAATCGCCCAGCAGCGATAAAGGCAAAAAATCTCCAGTCTCACCGTCGAGCCCCATCAGTCCTGACTCAAGTTACGACTCGGGAGACGCATTCCCGGCCTCCCCACCGGCCATCGTATCACCGGCAGACCGAAAGTCTCCCGCAATTGTCATCACACCAGACGCCCCCACCAATCTCAGACCAATGCCACAAGACGCTGCCCCTGGTGGTCCAAGACAACCCGTGGCCACCTTGGAATCCGCCCCTGTCATCAGACCACCAGAGCCACCTGCCACTATTGTGGAAAGACGTGCGGAAGCTTCCAGGTCGGAGACAGGCCGCAGGATGAGATCGCCTGTACAGGAAACCAACATTGACGATTCCTCTTTTGAAGACTCGCCTCCAGAACCCGAACCGGAACCAGTCAAAGTGGTACCTCCGCCGCCAGAGAAGAAGCGGTCTTGGTTCCCCAAACCGAAGATATCCCGAGGAGCCAAATCACCCACGGAACCAGAAAAGACCCCAGACAAAGCCAGTCCCAAGGAGTCCAAATTTTCGGAGCTTCAATCGAAGTTTCAGGTGCAAGAGATGTCATACGAACCTCGCCGACTCCGCTCGTCCAGAACCGCTGGCAGCCAGGACGAAAGCTTCACCTCGGACGAAGATAGAAGTAAATCCCCAGCAAGTGCAAACCAATCTCAAGACAGCAGATCTGCGTCCCGAGACAGCGAGTTGGATCGCTCGCGAGACTCGTACAGCTCAAGATCGGCTGACAGATCGCGAGATTCCGGTCGAGATGGCGGCATCCGACGGCATGATCGCAAACCCTCTGTGGAGTCTGACCACAGCTTTACCCGCGACCTCGACAAGGTCACGGATCGTCTGTCCTCTCGTGAGATGGACCATAGCCGGAGCAGCGAGAGAGAGTCGGATAGGAGCGGATCCAAAGATCTAGATCGGAGCGCCAGCAGTGCCTACGACCGCGACACCAGTTACAGCTCAAGAGACGAGGACAGGAGAGAGGGATCCAGGAATCGGGACATTGGAAGAGATCCAAGAGACTACGATAGAAGAGACAGAGACTACGATAGGCGGAATAGAGATTACGATAGGAGAGATAGAGATTACGATAGCGGAGACAGAGATCGGGACTACGAAAGACGAGACCATAAAGACTATGATAGAAGAGATAGAGACTATGATAGGCGGGATAGGGATTATGATAGGAGAGACAGAGATTATGATAGACAAGATAGGGATTATTACGATAGGAGAGACCGTGATCGGGATTATGACAGATACGAGCGGGATTATGACAGGCGTGATAGGGATTACGATCGCAGAGACAGGGACTACGACAGGAGAGAGCCCACAAGCCGACAGGACAGGGAACCGAGCTCACGTGAGGGCTCGCTGTATTCCCGGGAGTCCGACCGGGACAGCCGGCGGGAGGAGCCGATCAGGGGCGTCCCAGTGCGAGGCAGCAATCGAGATCTGGATCTGTCCACGGACTCCAGGACTCGGAAATCCTCGGACAGTTTGGAAGGAGCGTCCTCGACGGCGCCATCGACGGGCCGAACCTGGCAGCCCAAGCCTCGCGGGGCTCGTCGCTCGGAACCCTCGCCACCCAAAGCGGTCGGGGATTTCCGGAATTCCAGAACGAGCCTGGGCTCCAACGGCGCCGCTCCTGGCAATTCCTCTCCCTACCGCTACCCTGTGGCCGGTAGCGCCTTCAGCGCTTCCAAGCCCAACACGGTGGCAGGCCTGAATACTCCGCCAACGACAAGGCATGCAACCAACGCTGAAGGGTCCCCGAGTGGTTCGTCAAGTGCTTCCAAGAGTTTGAGAGGTAAGCTAAAATATGTACACGTTTCTGCTTGTATTTTGTCTTTTGTTCTTCTTGTTTTGGTTTGGGTTTTTTTTTTTTGGTGTTGGTTGTAAGTTTGTACATGATTGTTTTTTTTATTGTTGTTATTGTTTATGGCGGCTACAGTTGTTTTCTGTCCGTGGTGATATCTGTCTGTCTGTCTATTGGTCTATCTGTCTGTTTATCTCGCCGTCTATCTGTCTGTCTATCCAATCGTTTGTTTGTCTGGTAGTCTGTAGATTACCTGCTCATGAACTCATCAATCACTTAATCCATCTGCAATCCACCCATCCATTCATCCATCCATTCATCCATCCATCCGTCCGTCCATCCACCCATCCATCCATCCATCCATCCATCCATCCATCCATCCATCCATCCATCCATCCATCCATCCAT
>JBCEWB010000003.1:1748468-1780588 GCA_039654565.1 Peronia peronii
ATTTATCTCATTCAAACATGTCAGCATTTTTTCCATCAATTTAAAATATACCATACAATCTACATATGTTTGTCAAAATTAAAAAAAAAAAATATGGAGAATTTATCTGAATTAAAAGAGACTGTATATTCATCATTTGCAATATGCCACAAATTTTGATCCGAAAAATACTTTGTAAGTGAAAATTTTTAAGGTGCATGTCATGTTTGTCTTTTTTTGATAAATTTCACTAAAGAATAAAGAGCTTCAACCTGTCCTGCACCATCTGAAGTGGAAACCCATCATTAACTTGCTTTCTGTCATATTTTATTACTCGTTCTTCAATCATCCAATTTCATGACAGATTTTTTCACTTAATTTAAGTGATTCTATGACTAAATGTTTTTCTTAAACCACTCACTCTGAAAGTTTATGTGCCTATAACTGAGTCATTTCTTTTATATACAGTATTCACTACACTGATTAGAGAGATCTGCAAAATATTTTTTTTCTTACTTGCATCGCAAAACCTACAGGATTTCTCTTATTTGGCAATGGGTCATATTCTTTCCATTTTCAACAATAAAAAATGCGTTTAAATAATTTAATTTTGGGTGTGAAACAGAGAATATCTTGCAGAGAGCATTTATTAGAGTATGGAGTATTTGGTTATCCATATATTTACCAACTTAAATGAAAGGAAAGAAAGCACGTTATTTCAGATTCAATGAAGACAAAATATTAATCAGTGAATATATATATATTCGTTGAAAGACAATCCCAATGTTCAGGTTTTTTTTTTTTAAAGAAAATGCTGTTTATTCAAAAACAATTTATATGGATTAATTGAAAAGATAAAGATGACCTGGAAAAAGAAAAACTTTACTGGATATATATGCTATGCTATAAGGGCTATGCCTAAGTCTAGGATGCAGGGCCTCTAAATGTCTAACACAGAATACTGTCCTACCTGTTTTTCAATTACATGCTTATAAAACATCTTCTGTAAATATAAGCAATACTACTTTTAACATCCACTTTCATAAACGTCAATTAATAAAAAAAAGTGACTGAATGAAATAATCTTTTTGAAATTAAAATTGAAAATGAGCTGTTGAAAAGTCATTCAAAAACAGGGAAAGAAATGGGAAGAGAATATAGGAAAGGTGAGATAAGTATTGTATTCATCCTGTAGTTTTACTTATAAAAGAAGAAAGTAATTCAAGCAGATTTAATTTTCACTTAAACTTCCAGGTTGACCTTTTGAGAATGGCATATAACAAAAAATGGTGATTATCATAAGATTTACATGGAGTATTCAAAGTCAAGATAAATAAAAAAGAAATATGGAGTTCTTCAGAGAACAGTAGTAATCAAACTGTTACAGAGGTGACAAAATTCCAAAACATTTGCCTGTTTATACGAAATTGAGACAATATAAAATGCCAATATCAACTTAGAACAAAAAAAAAAAAAGAAGACTGCATGCTGCTATGCTTAGTTCAAGAGCAAATTTAGCAGGCTCTGGCAGCTTTTTCTATCCAACTGTTCAGCTTGTTTTTTTGTTGTTTTGCTTGTCTCATTCCTTAAAGAATAACATCAATGCACTAGCCCTATAGAATACATTTATACATTACATTTCCACAAAATATCGTTCCCAAAAAACATGATCCAAAGAATGGCAGTTTTACATCAATTTTGTCTATATTGATGTGGCAAGATGAAATTCTTTACTGGTGTTTTAGAAATATGAGAAGACTGCCAGAAAAAAAAAAAGATCCTGTGGATTTCTCATTGAGGAAAGCTGAAGTGAAAAAAACAATACAACAGTGGAGCTTTGGTTTATGAACAAATTGGTTTACGAACTTGGTTCACGAACAATGATACGGTTTACAAACACACACACTGCCACAGTCCCATAGAAGCACATGTTCAGTTGCACTTTGTCACATACACATGTTTGTAAAAGTTGTATTTTACCTTATGTTCTTTCTTGAAGTGTTGGTGTTACATGTATTTTAACCTGCATTATTATGCCACAGTACAAGGTTTTATTAATTTTAAAGTTATTTGTCTCTAGTTTAGAATATGTGTAAATGAATCTTAATTTCATTCTATATTCTTCACAAAAAAAGAAACACTTAAAAATGTAAAAAGAGTATATTTCTGAGGCTGGAGTATTTACACTCACTTCAATGTTTTGGATCACAGATGGATTAAGTTCATAAAGTGAGGTTCCACTGTATAATTTTTTCATCTGACAGCTGGTTGCAAAAATTATGGGTGTTCACTGTAAAGGAGGCTGACTGTAAAACTAAAATTATACTCATTTACAGAAAGGCTGACACAAAGCTGTGACATTTGCACTCACTGTGTGTAGTGCTGGCTAAAACCTTATCTAATTTACTAAAGCCATTGTAAGGGAAATGCTATACAAAAAAATATAATATACTCATTGTGTGGGAAAGTTGAAGCCCAAATTATAACATTTATGCTCATGGCTTGGGTAAGTTGACCATTTCAATCAAATATTTTCATAATGATCTCGTCCCAAAGTTGAACAGGGAAGACCAGTCTAGACTAACATATAAAACAATTAATTAGTGATCCTGATATTACTGTGTCATGACAAGACTGACTCAGCCAACCTTCTCTATTCATGTTTGGTACTTCACAAAAGTTCAGTAGAAAAAACTGTGTCAAAACCACAGTACAAAACAGGTAGAGAATCTAATATTTTACTGCACTATATAATGCACATCATTTTGTTCCATTTATCAGTAGAACAATTAATACACAATGCATAGCCGGATTCAAAATATAAGTACTGTTTTATTGCTTAAGCCACTGAAAAGCTATGCCCTCATACAGAAAACGACAGAATAATAATATAAAAATTGCAATGCTACTGAACTGTCAATTCCATTTGCATGAATATAATTCACCTAACAGGAGCTCCTACCAAACCATGAACTATGAATATTAGTTCTGTTTTTTTTTTTTCTACACATGATTGTACTTCTGTCTGTGTATTTTGTAATATGCCTTCCCTCTTATTTTAATTTTAATTTCCATCTTTCTCCATCCTCCTTTTGGATGGTTCTGATTTTTCTGCAAAAGTTTTTGAGCATCAATAGATCCTACCTGTCAAGTTTAATACTGAATGAAAAGTGTACCTGGTGGATTTGGTGAGGCAGTAATGCTAAAATATGAATGACAAAACAACAGCAATAATGGGGGAAACAACAACAAATAAATCAATGTCAGCAGCAATGCAAAAAAAAAATTAAATAATGGTATAAAACCATGTATGTCCATTGCATGAGAAAAAAAATTGCAACATGATAATGGCACTTTGTCGGCTGTTCTCTACAGGTTATAATCAATTATACAAAAGATTTCTGAGACATGCCAGTTACATAGCCACGTTGGTTGTCCTAGTATGAAGACATGCCTGGCGTGACAGCCACTGTTTTTGTAAACTTCAGCATTGCTGGCAATGCCTATTCACTGGTTGACATACACATATGTCTCTTGACAAGATATGCTATTTACTTTTTTTGCTTAAATGTTACACAAATGAAATGCAACTATAGATGATATATTTTCCTGAATATCTTCTGATATATTTCCCTGAATTTCTGTTCAACATGAGCTCCTGAGAAATTTAAATAATATTTCAAGCTAAGCTCTCTTGCACCACACTGAAAGTAACTGGAAATTATATTTCATCAAAAAAAATATGCTGTTTACGCATAATTTGCCTGAATGTCACTCACAATAAATGCCTAAAAAACTGTAGCAAAGCAAATCATAATATATGTATTTTCCTGAATTTCTTTTCTTGTGCCAAATGTATATATTTCAAGCTCTGCACTAACATTATTATAGTATGTCTTCCCCAAAATTTGGCAGTGCTTTAACATATTATGTATCTCCATGGAGTATACAAGTTTTCAACTTTGTTTCATAAAAAGTTTATTAGGGAAATGAATTATGTCACAAAAATCTTTCCCATCTAGGAAATCTCAAATTCTCTCTAGATGTTTAAATAACATTTTTCTCCTAACACTACATAAATACAACAAGCTGATGAGCAAATTAGTTTGTGTTAATAGAGCATGCTCAACACTGAAAAAATTAATGGAGTCTATATCAGTGCCAATCTATTTATTATACTATCTACTCATCTTCAATAAATCGCAGTTTAAGCTTGAATATAACATGAATATTTTGTTATGCTACTGTGTTGTAAGTCAGTTGGAAAATGATTTAACAGTTTGGTGGGCAAGTCCTTGAACTAACTGGTCTCTTGATACTTCTAGAGTTAAAGAATGAGCAGCATTAAGTTCTGTACAACTTTTGAAAAACTTTTTAGAAGAGGCATAGGTAATGTCATGTTCTCATTCTTTATAACAATCCACCAACTCCTTCCCACTATAGTAGTGCACTCACTCTTACTCATTAAAATCTGTCATAATTCATCCCCTTCCCCTCCCCTCCTCCTGGATACAGTTAGTATATAATTGTCAGTCATTTACAATCCCTCCTCCCCTTTCCTGCTCCTAGATTCTTCAGTGAAAATATGTATGGTTAAATGATAGTCATTGGTTGTACAATGGTGCAAGTGATTAGAAGAAGGGGCATCTAGATAACCTCTCTCTTTGGTTTTTTGGAAAACAACATGTTGACTATATTCCTCATCATCTGTTTCTCTTTCTCAGCGGCCTGAAATTGGGCAGATTAGCTCTTATTCTCTGTGCATAATAGTCAATGACATTGCATTATATTGGTCTCACACAATAATGAGTTCTTAACTGATCCACTCTGCAGCGACTTACAAATATGTAACGAGCATTTCTGTTGTAACTACAACTTAAACCATATTCTATTTTGTGCCATATATCAATGCCCTTTCGAACCAGAACGAATTTTCTTTGTCATAAGAATATTTACGAGAATTATCTTTATATGTCAGCACCAAGTAAAGATCACTTGGGTTTGAAATAGGGTTTTATTCTTTACATAAGACGTAACTGAAGCTATTGGCAGCTGGTCAAAGTGAACCAGTTACTAACTCCTTCCTTGTCCAAAGTTACAGAAATAACAAAGCCATGCCTGCACAATGTCAATGAACTTGATCTGAATCTCCACATGTCTAGCAGCCAGTCAAAATGAGTCATATGTTGATTTTTCATCACATATTACTATCTCATAAAATCCTTAATTCAAATATTTTGATGAAATGAAAAAAAAAAAAAATTGTTACCATGAAAGTAGCTAGTGATTTGCAAATTGAAGACACAGGGGATGACCCTTCAGCACCAGCTAAAATCAGGCAATAAACTGGAAAAAATTAACTGTTTACTTCATAAATCTAAAACTTCACCTCACAACATTATATATACTTAATAATCTGCTATAAAAGCAATACTTTTTTTTATTGAGAGATGAATGTCCTTTTAATTTCTTAAACATAAAAACACTGATATCAAATCACCTTCATCACATTCAACCCCCAATTTCTCTATTGAGTCCAGTGACTTACGACTCATCCTGATTGACTGTGAGACATGTCAAGGCTTAGTCAAGTGGTAGCTGAACGAATGACACAAAATACCAGATCTTTTCAATAAACATGCATGGACAGATACTCCATCTTTTTCTTGTCCTGCATTTTTTTTTTTCAATGTATGATATAATAACAAGCTCCACAATAATAACTTCTTACTATATTAATTGTTGCCCCTGTAGTGTCTTTTATTTAGTTAACAAAAAGCCAAATGATGTTAAACAAATGAGGCGTTCTCTACCACAAAGTAAGCGATTCAGAAAAAGTAAATTATGGAAACTGTCAAATGAAAACTTAAAAACTAATTCAAAGAAGATTCACATTTTTTTTTTGCCTTGTGCTTTGGCATCAGGATCACACATTTTAAGTGAATATAAGGCATATTGTCTCAGATCGCATGACGGATAAACAAGCAGACAGTAGGGACACTTTCACATAAAACAGGGTTCTAACTACTGCAAGACAGAGGCATTTCAAACTGATGGCAAGCACAGAATCTAGAGAGCCTGTTCAGATACATAGCATAGAAGCCATCAAGTACAAACGATTCAGTTCTCCAAAACAAAGATCCACTCTGCGAGACAGAAGGAAAACACAATCAATCAAGAAAGATAGCATTAAACAAAAGCTGGCTGTCATTCTGGAGAAAAAAAAAAGGAAAGACAGAGTGACAAAGTAAGATATAGGAAAAGTAAGAAAGAAGGAAAGAAAGAAAGGGAGTGAAAAAGAAAGGCTTGGCACCATGCAAGAGCAGCTTTTGCAGTTGGCAGCAAAATCCTGAAAAATCTGGCAAAGTTCTGGTCAGTGCCTAATTACTGATTCATTGCACACTATGAATTAATGAGATGCTGGTGGCAGGTAGGAGGGCGACAGTGCATGTGAAGGTTAAAGATGATGACTTGTACAGACAACATAACATTTAGTATCATGCCAAGCAAGTTCGGCATAAGAGTTCAGGATCCTTTTAAAGCATGAAGGAAACAAAATTATGCTAAAAGATATGTTGGACAAGTCAAAAAGATCCGGACGTTGTGAGGGATGATCTTTGGCATTCAGTGATAATAGTGGATATGCCACACAGCACAGACATCAACAATTACAGTGAAAAGTGTATTGTGACATGTCTTCTCATGATGAGAATGACACTTGACTCAAAAAAAAAAAACAAACTGAAACGACTCTCTCCACCATTTCTTCAGTATTTTCAAACAAAATGTACGGATTTGAAAATAAATAAATAAAATGAAGATGCCTCCAGTCAGATCTCAGGGTGAAAATCTGGGGCTCAAAAAATAATGAGAATATTTGAGCATTAGGCTCACCTCATTCCAATCTACAAATGGTTTTCATATATAAAATTTTTGCAGACCTAACAATGAATTTATTTTCTGTCTGACAAAATGTCTGGAACAAGACAAAGATATAAATAATGATTTCAATTTCTGCATTATATTTCTCAAGAAATCAATATCTGATAAAATGAGAAAAGCCGTAAAAAATCCTCAATAATGTCATAAATGTTTTTCGCTTGAAGATAAATCTGATGAATTGCAGGATCCACTACATATGATATTTCTGATGAAAATTTATCTCCTTCCAGAATACAAGTGGACAACATCGAGGTGCACATATGAGGAGAAAATGTGTAAATGACAACAACAACAATGACAACTATGATGACATGGACTGGTCATATAAGAAACAGAAAACAATGCCGCTAAAATTAGATTTATCATGTAATCATAGATCTGTGGTGCCTGAACAGTATCCATGAATTATTCTGCCCCATAATATTATTAGCTGATGGTGATGACATCTGTTATAATATACTGAAATGCCAGTCTGTGCCTGATGAACTAAGGGGCCAGAGATGAAAAACAGAAAAACAGTCTGCAAATATCCCCCCCCCCCCCTCTCTTTTTTTCCAGATTTTAAGCATTTTGTATTTCCCTTTCATATAATGAAATAACTATAGAAAAACAGAAATGAAGTGATATGGACACCAAGACAATAAAATGAAAATACAATTTCTTTAATTTGTTCTGCAGTGTAGTTATAAAACAAGTTTTCTTGATGATACATAAAGAACCCATAAACATACTTGTACAAAAGTGGATGTTGGTAGGTTAGGTTTTTATTTTACAGTGCATCAGTAAGCTTATGGCTATATTATGCCAAGAATGTATGTCATTTGGGAAGCCATATCTTAAAGTTGTGTTAGAAAGATTAAAAAAGAAGACTCGAAAAATTTACTTCTCTTTCTGTCTTTTAAAAAAAAAAGATATTTTTCACACACATATACAAAAAGTAATTATTGCTCTGTCCCTTATTTGACCAATTGCTATGAAGGATAACAATAAAAATGGGCAAAAAAAAACCAAAACAGGAAAACTACGAGTGATGAGAGCGACAGACATGATGAACAGATGGTGCAAATATGATGGGATAAATGTGAACTCTGAACATGCTGTACAAAATACAACGAGAATAATGATGTTGTTCTGCATTTATGCTGCTTCCAAACTTTGTTCTTTATCAAGAACTATCATTACATATTGCATTTCTTGTCTGACAGATAGTCCCGACATTCTGGCAAAGCAAATATAAACATCCCAAGCCTTTGGTAGTTAACATTTAGTAGAGTGCTTAAAAAAAATGCCAGTGTATTAAAACATATCTTATTGAAAGAAAAACAACCCAAAAACAAACACACACAGCAAAATGTTGCTTTATTCCATGTACAGTAGAAACACTAAAGCCCAATGGTAAATGATGATCAAGAAATGAGTGAAACAACCTGCCAAGAACTGAGCAATGCAATCACTTTCTCCCAACAGACAAAATTACTTTATACTGATGCATGCTAAACGATGACCTCAACAGCTTGATTGTGTGCTTAATGATTTCATTCTTCAATAAGGATTTAACAACATTCCAGGTGAATTTCTTAATTATTTGTTGTTCTACTAGGGATGTTTTTTTAAAGAAAGTTGCATGGGTGGATCTAAAATCAAAGGGATTAACATAGTAGAAATTAAGGACCTTTCATTAGAATTTACATTAACAACGAAGAAATATATTTATCTATAAAATTCAGCAGCACTTACAGGAAAATATCTCATATATGAAAACAAATATACATGTAACAATAATATGAAGGGTCATTCAATCATTCCAGTATGTGAAACACCCACGCAAAAAACCTGACCAAATGCTTGAAAACCAAGTTGCAGTGAAGTGAAACTGAACCATGTCATTCTGCAGCAAATTTGTGAAAAATGTGATATTTCTCTGAATTGTTTAAAATAGATCTTGATCACATACCACAGCTTCTTCTTCCTCTTGCTCTTCCTCAGCAGCAGTCAGTTCCTGGGCATTTGCCAAGTTGTCCACAGCGATGGCCAAGAAGACATTCAGCAGCGTGTCTGAGAGTTCAGTGAAGGAAAAATATCTCCTCTCTCCCGTTATGTTTCAGGCTGTGAAAACAGGTCCATCCCCC
Source organism: Peronia peronii (assembly GCA_039654565.1). NCBI lineage: Eukaryota > Metazoa > Mollusca > Gastropoda > Systellommatophora > Onchidiidae > Peronia > Peronia peronii. Next base: position 1,757,519 of record JBCEWB010000003.1, read on the forward strand.
CCCCTATTCTTTCCTATGTTACATATATCAACATTGATCATTGATCTCTCTGGAATAAAAGTCACAGACTGAAATTACCACTTTTTCCTATGTCTTAGTGTTTCTCTTCTGATAGCATTGTAAATGCACATCTTTCTCTAGAAAAAAAAGTTATTTCATTTATGATTTGAAAATCAAAGTGTCTAGCAGTACTCACGCTTGGTGGTCTGGATGTCTATCTGGATTTACTGTTTCATCATTTTCTCGTCCGACATTTGAATCATTTAACTACATGAGGCCTTGGTCAGTAGCTAGTTAGTGGGTAACATGCCAGTTGCAGTGGGTTAGCATTCAAGGTTAACATTATGCTGGCTAGAATTTCAAGGCTATATGACAATGACAAAGGCTTAAGTCTGGCTAGAACTTCACAGGTAGATGCACTTAAGTCCAGCTGGAACTTCAAGACTACATGGATTTAAGTGTGGCTAGCCATTGCCTTGAACAATAACTGTATTACACTTCTTCTTAATTATAGGTATGGCACACATAAATTTTCTAAAGTTTTCAATTTCTTTGCCTATCTACATATTTTAAACTCAGTTCATATGCTATCTCAACACCATTAAAACTGGGCCAATATACCTAGTTTGGTCAACATATATAGTTATAGAATGATAAGTGGCTGAAATTCTGCTATAAGGACAAGCAATCAGCCAGGGCCGAGAAATCTACTGAGACTGATGAAGCCCAAGCATCCTAAGTTATGAAATCTCTAACTTTGACATCTCTAAACAAGTAAGCATGTTCACTTGCTTTTAACTTCTATACATCACTCTAAGCCATTCTCTGATATTGTTGCATCATATTTGAAATACTGGGCTATGCAAAGGTTAAAGTAACTGATGACATCATGTTATCCAACTGCACATAATCTTGAACTCACTGTTGGACTGATGACACTTTCTATAAGAATCACTGATTCAGTTGCTGTTATATCATTAAACATCTTTGAGGCAACATCTGATATTGAATGTAAAGAAACAAAAATCTGTGACCAACTGGCTGACAGTTTGGAATAAAGGATACAGTTTCCAAATAGCACCAGGACAATGAAGTAGGCGGCGTAGATCATCCCTGACCCATCAATGCCACCATGTGCTTGAATGCCATTGTACATCACTTCATTCCAATCTTCACCAGTTAAAATCTGCACAAACACAAATAAACTTTTAGACATCTACAAACAGAGTAATACTGCAAGTTAAGATCTTGCTATGGTGCACTGAAATCAATTCTTATCAAATGACTACAAATGACAATCAGATTCTTAAAACCTGGGTAATCCAGCAACCATGGCATTGCTTCACACAAAATGAAGACAAATTTTAGATTGTGATTGTATTTTATGGAAATGCCTTGAATTTCAAGATACAGACATCCAACCAGCATTAGTACCAATAAGTACACATCAAACATCACAGAGAGAGACTGATATTTTCTGCATTATGTGTTTCTCCTCCACTAAAACAAAGAAAACAGTAAGTTGTAATTAGAATACTGTTGTATATGACTAAAAATTGCAATAATATGTTTTGTTCACTGATCAACTATAAGTCCTTCAGCTTTCTAAAATGACCACCAAACAAGTATATTTTCTGAAAACTAAGAATTCAGTTGTCAGTCTTTTCACATGCCCTGTTGTGTATGATGGGTTTTTCACACTACTGATATATATTTTTATTTTTTTGGTAGTGATGAGTTCATGTGTACTTCCCTTTAGAAGGATACCATATATTCCTTTTCAGTTCCCACCTTTACTTTCTCCACCAAATTTCCTCTACACTCTGACTTTCCTGTCTCTTCAGATTCCTTTTCACACAAACAACTTAATAAAATCCCCACTTCTTGCAAAGTTAAAAACACAAACATGAGTATCTCATGTCATCCATTGTATACAAGTACTACATCAACAAAGTGATGAACTAATCAATGAACAACAACTAACAAAATGAAGAGATATATGAAATACATAGATATCAAGCTCCACCACAGGCTGAAATCTAACTTGCAAATCTCGTTGGTACATTTTATTTACAGCACTTTAAGAATTTAGTCTTTTTTGGTTCATGTTTTAAACATTTATGAAGAAGAGTGCACTGGAAAAGTTCTTACCTGAAATACTGTGAGCAAAGCTATTGGGAATGTATCAAAATGGGCTGATGGTCTCCCATCCTCAAAGTTCATCCTGTTAGAAAATAGTGACACAAAAATTACATGCAGGCATGAAAAAAAATGCTATGTATTGGAATATAAGAGGAATTACATGAGATGCTAACACAGAACTGTGCCTGGCAGCCAGATGGTTTAAATCTTATCTTTAATTAATGGAACAGTATATACCAGATGCTTGATCTAAATTCCTTTTTCATTATTATTTTTTGGTCTCATTTTAAATGTCTTCTATTAAAATTTTGTTGTCTTAAGTGAAATTGTAAAGAGCAATCTCTGACATATTTCTGAAACTATTATGTATATAAATTGAAAGATACTGTATGTGAAATGTGGTACTCACTCTCCACCAAAGAGCTGCATGCCCAGGAGGGCAAAGACGATGATGAAGAGGAAGAGGAGGAACAAGAGGGAGAGGATGGAGCGCATACTGCTGAGCAAAGAGATGACCAGATTTCTCAGAGATGACCAGTATCTGTGGACAGAACAGCAACAACAGCAATATATAGAGTGGTCAAACTTTCCAATCACTTTCTATAAATATGATTGGTTTAACTTAACAAATGATAAAAACTGTAACAGAAGTAAAGGGATTTTCTATGAAAATGACTGCTTCAACTCAACAAATGACCAAACTCATAACAAAACCATGGGGATTTTTTATCAATATGATAAGTCAAACTTACCAAATGACCCAAATTGAAACAGAAGCAGAAATGTTACGAATGAACAAAAAAAACAACATTGCCCTCTCCCGTAATTACAAATATATATGTTTAATCAAGGATGTCCATCGGTTTACCTGAAAAAGTAGAAAACATTGCACCCTCTATCTTTCCATGACATATTCTTACAGTTAAATGTGAAAATGGAAGTATCTTTACTGAAAAAGACCCCAAAAAAGTTTGACGGATACTGATGGCAGTCATAAATTTGTTTTCTTTCTAATGTAGGAAGTTTGACATCCTTGATAAATTAACATATATTTAATTCACATATGTCTTGCGTCCAGGGCAAATGAGTTGGAAGTCACGCCGGACAATTTTGACCTACGGCCGTTCTTAACTTTTTTCTGACTCAGATACCAAAATTTTTCTTTTTTTTGGACAGAATGAAAATTGAACCTTTTTTAACCTGAAAAAAAGAAAAATTTGGTTTCTGAGTCAGAAAATAGTTAAAAACGGTCATAACTCAAAATTTCCTGCTGTGACTTCAGACTCATTTGCCCTGGGTGCAAGACATATTTACTCACCAAATCCAGTACCCATTTTTAGTTACCGTCCCAGCCAAGCCACCTCATTCACTTGGCTCCTCCCCTTCTCACATCTCTTTTTCTGTTTTCTTTATATAAAAGCTTAAGACAAACAGAGACAAAACGGAAACAAAAACAAAACAAAACAAAAAGGAGTCAAGAACTCACCTAGTGACTTTGAATATTCTAAGCAGACGAAGCGCTCTGAGCACGCTGATGCCAAAGGATGACCCTCTCTTGAACTCTGACCAGATGACTTCTATTATACTACCCACTATGACCTGTGCAAGAAAACAACGAATATCTGGGTAAGGTAAAATCTTAAGCAGTTGGGCAAATCTCAAACAAAATTTTACAACTGTAACAATTAGTGTATCATCTTTTTTTGGAATCAATTGAGGAGTTGATCAAATAGGATTCATCAAATGGTATAAGTTTTACTAATTTAATTTCACATATGCATAGATGATTTTTGTTAAAGTACTCAGTAATTAATGACCTGTGCAAGATGGCAATAAGGAACAGCCTCCGGTAATCTAAAGCATTCAGGTAAATCTCATGCAGAATTTATAATACATGCAATCTAAGATCATGAGCAGATCTCTTTCTGTTTTTCTGAATCAGTGTGAACGATAACATCTGGGAATTCTATATAGCTGTTTTTACTCCAAGTGAGCTATAAACTTAGGAATATCCATGTCATTCTCAAATCATGATGGAGATGAAAACAAACAGATCACATCTTTTCAGTCTTACTGATAAATTCTGTTGATTTCATTTCACAAATAAATGTATAAACTCTTCCAAATTCCATATCAAAGCACTGAGATCTACTTGGCAATCCTTGCACTTTAATATACATTTTCTTCAGAATGCAAAATCTTTAAAAAATTAACAAAATAGCAAACTTTCATTGCTTTAGACACAGGCATCAAGTTCAAATGATTCTGGATCTGCTGGAAATATTTTGTTGTATTCAAGCCCATAGGCGTTTTGCCAGAACATGGGGTTTGTATTCTTCATAGTCATTCATTCATTTATTGACACATTCATTTTTTCATTCATTCATTCATTCAGTCAGTCATTCAGTCAATGATCAGAGAGCACAGACTGTCACTTACCACACAGTCAAATATGTTGAAAGACGACTGGAAATAAATGCGCACACCCAGTGCATACATTTTGATGGACATCTCAAATATAAACAGACCCAGAAAGGCATATTCTGATATATCTGAAATAGATAAAATGAAAAAAAAATGTTTTTCTCATTGCTTTCTGAAAATTGGGTTTTGAAAATAAAATGGACATGATCATAAAATGCTCATGTTATCATAATTGCAAGCCTATGCCCATCAAACTCTTCACCTATGGTGTTGAAAACAAAGATTGGGCATGCCCCTTTGACATGAAAATCAAATATTTAACTTTGATTTTAACCCTGAGCTCTCGGATGTAAAATACAGAGCACTGTCCATACTTGTGGACAATCAGCAAAAATTGCGAAAAAGTTTTGAAGAAACACTTAGTAAAACCATCATCATATCACAGATAAAAAAGATTATTTATCACCATTATTAGCACCGCTTAATATCTAAGTCTGTAGTTGTTTATAAACTGATTGGTCTCATAAAGTAAATTGACAAACCAAGAATGACAACATACTTACACGAAGAGTACTTCTTCTCATATTGCACACACATGAAATATAAGCATAACTATAGACTTAGCTTTGTTTCTACACAGTAACTGATTGTCCTTATGATGTTGGTCTATGAACAGCGATTGAAATTGTGCTTACACAGAAAGTAGTTGCTCTGAGAACACACATACACAAACATTAGCACATTAATGGACTTTAATATTTTTTATGTTGAAAAGACCTCTACTTCATGGAGTACATTAGTTTTATAAAGAGAGAATGATAAACAGCTTGCACAGAGAGTAACTGTTTTCACAAAGAGTGAAAACTGCAAACAGTAAATAATGCGACTGCTCTCAGAATACACGCATGCTAGCACAAAGAACAGAGAGTAAGTGACTGAGGCAGACTGTTGTACTCACACAGAAACTGAGTATGCCAGTCTGGTTGGTTGTAATGCTCTGATGCCACAGACAGCGTGTTGAGAAGCACCAGGACTATCACTATCCAGTAAAACAGCTGACTTTTGACGAGCCGTCGTATGGAGTAGCGAAATCTTTTCTCTGCACGCCAGAAATTTGCACACTTGCCATTGGCTTTTCTTTTCTTCAAATTTTTTGTGAATGAATTGCCTGCTGATAATAAAGAGAACAAACAGGATATGAATGTCAGTAAAATAAATAAAATACTGGTTCTTTTTTTAAAAACAATTATATCTTCTGGACTGTTTTCTCTATAAGATAAGTCATGAAAGAATAAGAAAAGGTAAGCAACCATATATGAAAATAAGAAAGAGAAAAGAAATGATAGGATAAGATAAAGAGATAGTGATGGCATAAGATAAAAATAAATAAAAGATAATATAAGATATAATGGCACAAGATAAAACAATGCGATATAGGATAAAATTCCAACCAAAAACAAAAGGCACTATAATGTCTTGTGAAGCATTGCTGTCATATTACATCAACATAGAGATAACAGTCGAAGCAGCATTATAGCATTATGTACCACTCAAGAGAATCAAAATAATTATCCAATGAAAAGAAATCTTTGGATACTTTCCAGAAAGGAGCTCAAACGGTTTCCAACATTTAATAAATCTTAAAATGCATGGCAAACAGCAGTCTGTAATATTATGCAGCTAACTGAAAATTGTCACCATCCAATTGACTAGTTTTAAGGAGTTATGTTCGCTGTAAGACTTCATGATGAATTCTTTCATTTCTTCAACACACTTCTAGTGCAGTGCATTAACAATCAGTATTCTCATTGATGTAATTATTTCACTATGCTATGTATTATTTGTTTTCTTCATACATCTTATCAAACTGATACAGATTTGAGTGCCTAATAGGCAGCTGCCTTATATGCTTCTCTGTAACAAAACTTTTGTGAATACCTCCTTTGGATCTGTCACAATAACAGCAGACTGCAAAGTGCCTAGAGCCAATTCTGTTCATGGATAAGTGCTATATAAATGCTTTCTGTTGTTATTACTATTATTTTCTTGACCTTTGTATATGCCATCAGAAATTTATCTAATAATAAATAAAACAGGACACCATCATAAAATCCCTTATTTTCTCTGAGGGTAGGACTAAATTAGTGGAAATCCTCTGTCACAAAGGTAATAATTGCACCATCTCATTTTGGTTATTCCTCTATTCTAGATTTACTTTCCTTTGAAGTTCTGATTGATATTGAGAGAAGATTTGAGAAGATTTTGCCTTTGTAAGTAAATAGTGCTTTCCACAATCCTTTGTCTCACTAAATCACCAGGGACTTACTTCCTGCATTCCCCTTCTCTCAAGTGGAACAATAATTTACAGGTCAATGTGAAAAACCATCAGAAATAGTGTGCTTGGCTTCGTACAGCGAAATATTTCCGCACAGAGTTCCCTACTATAAGGAAGAGTAAAGGTGGTTGGAGAGATGGCATAGGAGGTGGCAGAGTGTACACTGTTTGTGAAATTTATCATGGCTTCTTCAGGCCAATCTGTGGGATGTTGTGGTCATGATTTTTGCTTAATCTATACCAAACACTAGTTGTCAGTATAACTTTTGTATTGTCAGAGCCAAGTCCATCAGCTGGTGAAAATTTTCAGCTAAATCCATTACATTAAATGCTGATGTCCCACTGTGCATATTAACTCACTGAAGGCCATTATGGGAGTGTTTGCAATCAAGAGCATGCGATGTTCCATGACCATAAACACAACCCCTGCGATTCTGACTTCACGATTTTTTTCCCACAGATGGATCATAACAATTGCATTAATAGCATAAGCATATTATTCTTAAGTCATTTCTTTTTCAGATAATCCAAATTTTGTTTTGCTAAGGTGTGCTGATTAACTTTTGATGGTTTTTATGTGCAGGGGCACAGTGACACATATGTGGTGTAAACATTGTGAAATCCCACTGTGTATTGACCCAAATTTTGAAAAATATCACTCTGTTGACAAATCCTGGATGTTACTTCCAATGATTTAGATGGACTGTAATTTCTACATCATTTTCATACATGTTTTGCATGTATTTCATACTGAATAGCATAGCCATGCAAGGGACAGGACAGACACAAACATTTTGTTTTGGATGTAGTTTTTGTCAGCTTTGAAAATTCATGTTTAAAACAGTGTTCATGGTCATTATGTTTTCTTCACTACAATGCGTTTCAATATCTCACCCAGTTTATTTGAAAAAATCATTACCCTATCTTTATCATTGATATTACTGTCATTATATGTTTGCGCTGACATTGATAACAATGTGGGAAAGGCCTGTACCAAGAGATGCAGTTAAGCTACCTGGTGTCATGGCCGCCAGTAAGTCATCATCGTTCTGCTCGTTATCGTTGTCAGTGTCTTCGCCCTTCAGCTGTTTCATCTTCCGTGCTGCTGCCTGCCTGCGAGCTGCGAGACCCAAAATATTAGATCAAAGAGCTGAAGAAACATCCCAATAGCACAATTCCATATAATATTCTTTCCCACAAATAAAGATCAATCAGGCCGACCTATAGTGTGATCTCTAGATTATAAGCTAAAATTACCAAATGGATTCTGACAAACAATAAAGCTAAAGAAAAGTACAGTATGCCAATATAAAATATTAGAAGACAATGACAATATAATTTAAGAGAAGATAACATAAAAAAAGAAAATGTAATACTATGTGTATTCACACAAATTAAGAGAACATAGTAATACCTCTAAGGCAGTTTTGCTATCATGTTGCAAGAAACCAGATATCAACTGAAGCAGCAATCATTTATCAGAATTCTCCACAGCTGTCGAACTTGTTCTTATAATCAGGCAGTGAAAACTTTCAAAATATCACAGTCTATCAAATTTGCATTTTTTGTGTACAATAAACTGGGGCAAACAAAGTTATAAAGCATCATAATAAAATGATATTGTTCATAAAAAAGACAAGCAAAAATAAAAAACTATTTTACAACAGCTCGCTTTCTAATGTACATAACAAGTATACCAAGTCATTTCAAGGACCTAGGTATAGGACACACATGTAAAAGGGAAGACAGCAGAATATCAAAACAAGTGCTCAGCTGATAAATCAAAGGCAGAAGAAAGAAAGGTGGGCCGAAAGAGACACTTAAAACAACTATTATATGAGAGGCCAAAGAAGCAGGAATAGAAAGTATGAGAAAACTGGTTGAGACAACATGGAGAAGGTCAGAATGGAAGAAGATTGTGACAGCCCTATGCGACATATGACGGTGCGGGAAGGATTTTGGATTTCATATTTAGATTCAGGTATTGGACAATCAGCAAAACCACAATTCTCACCTTCTATGATTTTTAACTTTTCCTCATCTGTGGTTCTTTCTTCACTCAATATTACTTCCTCTGTAATAGAAGATTGAAAACAGGATCAATATGATATCTTTGTGGTCCTTGTTCACCCAGCATTTCAACTTGAAGAAGCTTGAACAATTGTAAAGGTAACAGTGCCTTATATCATCTCTGCTAAGAATTATAAACAGCTAACTGTGTACCTGTGAATTTTACAGGGGAGTTAATAAATTCAAAAATGCTGTTACACCCATTTTGGGGAGTTGAGAATCTGGTCTTGATACATAAAATGTTTCCCATTATACATATAGAGCTTCTTTAACAATTATTAAGTGTAACTATGTAACTAGTAGAGGTATCTGTTTAGACTGTAAAATTCTATTCATGACTAACTCTAGCATGCAAAGTAAATGATGAACATCTAATGGCTATGTCAATGAAACAATGCACTGATTAGTGCTCTACTCAGCTGAATTAGACAATGGCTGTGACCATCACAACAGTGTTAACCCTCTTTTAACCCTCTGTGACCCAGAGAATCTTCTACAATAAACTGATAGCACTGTTTCAGAAAGATTGAATTTCCATACTCTTTTGATCTTGTGAGATCATTGTTATGCTGACTGGTCTGCAGTAAAGGTTTGCACTCATATTATTTTCTTAAGTAAAACACCCAATACGTTCTTAGATTTCAATCATTTGAATTTGTTCTTAACCCCTTCACTGCATCCATATTTCTTCCCCCTGTGCTAAGTAATTAAATTTCACAAATGGGCAGAATCACCTGTGGACTAAAATGCAACTTCCTTTCTGTTGAGATTAAAATCCCTTCACTGCTCTCTTGACGTATAACATACGTCATATTATGACGAGGTCAGATGTGATATTGATCTACAGCGTACATCACTGTAAAACATGTTTTACAATGATGTGCGCTGTACATCAATAGCGTATCTGATCCCACTCATATTCTGATGTAAATAGTATGTCAAGATAGCAGTGAAGGGGTTAAAAGTGTATCAAATATGTCATCCTGCACTGTAGAAGGCCAAAGTAAATGGATGTTCAATTCTATATGATTCAAGTCAATGTAACACAGAAAACCTGCCTGCTTTGCAGATCCACTCCAGATAGCCGTTGAGTTCGCGCTCTATCTGCTGCTGCCTGCGAAGTTTGAAAAAGGCTCTTCGGTTTTCAACTCTTTCTCTCTCTTTGGCAAATTCTCTGTTTGAGGCAGATAAAATAAAATTAAATAAAATAAATTTGAATTGCCCTCAAAAGGAAACTTCATTCACAGTGATGAGCAGCAATATATATATACGCAAGAGCGGTCACACATACATGCATATAGACAAAAACACCACCGAGAGCATCAGAACAAGGCAGACAGAAGAAACATTGTCTTGGCTAGATAAGGGAATTGCTGATGACAGAAATGAATTTCTGAAATGCTCACAATTAGTTCTTGCATTCAACAAATGCCCACTTCTTTGGGAATATTTCAAGTGATTATAAACTGCGTGCATATCATAGAATAACAGTACAGAGATTGGCGCGAAGGTAAAACTTCCAGTCCAGCTTGACCAAAGCGTTGGCACTCCCTGTGTGGGACCCGATTTCATTGTGGAAGTAAGCGTATATAGCCAAAAAAACACTAAAAAATAGGGTGGGGAGAAAATTTATGACTAAAACTTTTCAGAATGAGTGACAGCTTAAAACATTTAGAGCCTATTCAACCCAGATGCCCTTTGAATAATAAAAGTAGTGTGTTTGATTAAATTATGGGAAAATAAATAAATACATAAATAAATAAATAAATGATAGTACTAGCAAGTTGATACGAAAAGGAGACTAAAGGAAGACCTTCTGAAGTTTACCACACATTAGGCATTGTATTAATCAGTGAGCCATTCAAAAGCAGATGATTTAAAACAGAAGAGATAAAGAAGAAATGCAAGAAAGTCAGCATATTTCATTTGTAAATGCATGAGTACAAAACAAATGCGGTACTCCTGTAAAAACGAGTAGAATGGAAGAGAACAAGATGGATGGAGACATACTTCAACATTAGCAAACAAGATCCCATTTGCTCTTGGTGATAGATGTGATAAATGTAAATGCTTGCGTACACATTCGTATAACCTTGGACAATATAAAAATGCAAAGGACTTTAGGTCGTCAGAATGGCACATTGTTGTTTGAAGTTTGTTCATTTGCTTTCAGTTCGTAATCAGTCTGTGGGAGAGCCTCGAGGTCGAAGTTCTGTTGTAACATATTAACCTGAAGAACAGGCATTTGCTTTAGCTCTTCAAGCAGACTTTTTTCTTTCTGTCTATCCTCTTCAGCCTTTTCTTGAATTTAAAAAAAAAATTTTTTCTTTAGGATGTGTTGTTGTTGTTTCAAATCAAATAAGTTGACTTTCTCCTATTTCTTCTTTATCTCTTTTGTTTTAAATCATCCGTGTTTTCATTTCTTACTTCTTTGCCTTTTTTCTTTCGCCCGACTCACTGATTACCATCAGGCCTAACAAGAAGAACTCGTTAAACTCTAGAAGGCCTTCCTTTAGTCTAGTTTTCATATCAAGTGTTAGTGTTACCATTTATTTATTTATTTATTTTCCCATAATTTAACCAAAAACTTTTATTATTCAGAGAGCGTCTGGAATGAACAGGCTCTAAATGTTTTAAATCCGTCACTCACAGAGAAGAGTTTTAGCTCTAAACTTCTTACCAACCCGATGCTTTTAGTGTTTTTTTTGCTGTACGTCCTTTTTTCCAAAGTCCCATTGGCTCCCATAGTTCAGCTGTGCAAAGATCCCTCAACTGAGGCCATGGCTGCCAATAGCGAAAAAGCAGCCGCAGGGGGTCTAGCTATACTGTTACGTCTTTGGTGCGTATTGTCTTCTTGAATTATGTTAAGCTTTGATATACCCGTCTCCTGATATAAAGTGTGATGTACCCACAATTTCCTTTAACAATTTGTTGACTTTCTTGATACATCTGTTGATTCCCCATTAGTCATGCTCACATATATTTTCTGCCCAAGCTGTGAGACAAAAGTTACAATATTCTGTATGGAGGATTTACAAAACATACTATGACAAGGCTGAATACTTATATGAAAAAATGATAGTTAAGTGAGCATCTGTCTTTTCTAGCTTCTGATAGAAAGTTAGAAATATTAATTCTTTTCAATCTTCTGATATATAATGAAGGATGACCACGGAAAAGATGGTTGCCTGAAGTGGAAGAGATGCAGAGAAGAAATCAGCTGTCTGTCTCAGAGATCATGCATCTGCCACATGAAGGAAAACTTCATCTCTCTCAATGCTCAAAGGCACCAGAAGATGAATAAATGATGAATGAAATGAAAAATAATTTAGCAAATTGGCATGAGACTATGTGAAATACTCTCTGGCAAACAATAGTGACAAAATTCTAGTGACAAAAACAATGATAAATTCTAATGATGAGTTCTCTGTACTGTTCCAATAATAAAAACTTAAAAAAAAAAGCAACCGCTAATATCTTTACCCATGTTGTGCTATAAGTAACATGAAAAACTTACATGGTTCTATCAGCTGATTTCGAACAGGGAATGCAGACAAAACAGAATTTCTCAGCTATGTTTTAGTGGCTGCCCTACTGATGTGCTCCATCTCTTAATCTCAATAAAAACAATCATTAAATTTAAAGCTCTCCTTCTTTTGAAGCACAATGTCATCACATTGCTAACTTAATGACCAATCTTATTTTTCAGTGCTTTCAGAAAAAAAAAAGAAAAAAAAAAAATGTATGTCATTGAATGAGGCCAAAACAATATCAATGTGAGTATGTGTTTTTTAGTTATTTTTTCATTACTATTTGGTCAATTTTAAATCTTTCCACACATAAACATAGATGGTACTCATGTGACCAGCATGATGATGGGTCAGTTCAATTTTGACCTATCTGTGAGATAGGCCTTTACCTTAGCAACATGACAACTTCCATATGAAGATGTTTTCACAATCTCACACAGAGTACAGAAAAAAAATCATACTCACCCACTAAGTACACCTAAAACTAGATTTAGCATGAAGAAGGACCCCAGAATGATGAGTGGTATAAAATATAAATTGTTGTAACTACTTCCTAAGACATCATTCGTCTGTGGAGGTATACAGAAAATATCACCCATTGATTAGACAGTCATCTTGGCAATATGCAGGAATATGTCATGATAGAATATTAAGGGGGGAGGGGAGGGGGTGGGGGAGCGAGTCCTGGAGATGATTTCTTTTTAATTATTACTGAAAGACAATTCTACTCTTATTCATGTATTCAAATTAGAGACAAGCAGTGAGAGAAAAATGACTGTCTCAAACAGTTACCACTGACAATGGTGTCCTCTTGGATGATTTTGGTTTCTCTGAAAAGGCTATATTTGAAATCTATCTTCTCTGCCAAATAGTAATGGAAATTGATGAAACTGAATGAGCTTATTGTTTACACATTATATATTTACATAGTAAAAGGCTGCATATTTTCAGCTCTTCATATGCAAAAGAAAATTTTGACAATGTCTTGCCGTTAAATTTCACATTTCACCTTTTTCCGTAGGTTTATTTTTCAATGTAGTCTAGCACTTACATAGTACAATACATTGGTCCATCCCTCCATTGTGATGCACTGGAAAACTGTGAGCATGGCAAAGCCGATGTTGTCAAAGCTTGTGATCCCATAATTGGGACCTTTCCATGTGCCACTGCATTTGGAGATATTTTCCTGACATTGGAATCCGGTGGTGTCCTCACCCGGCAAGCATGGACGTATAGTCTCTTCATCCCCCAAGTCAATGTCATCTAGGGGATGAAAAAAAGGATAACAGAAAAAAAAAAAAATGAATGACAAGACAGTAAAGATCATCAGCAGCAGCAGTTACTGGCTATACTAGTTGCTGCTCTTCTTTTATCAGTATCCTCTCATGTCAGCCATGACAGTTTTCATGGCAACTGTGAGCAATTGAAGCTGTGACAAAAAGGCCGTGTTTGAGAATTAAAAAGTGTCATTCATCACGAATGACACTTTTTCATTGATATTTCCCTATTCCTACACACAAGCGGCAAGTTGACATCATTTGTATCTTGTGCCATGTAAATTCCATAAGTGTACATATCTGCCTCCTGTGAGTAAGAATCAATTAAAAATGTGTCATTCGTTATGTGTGATCAAGAACAAAAAAAAACTCAACGCCTCCTTTGTCACAACCTGAAAACTCAACATCATGACTCAAAAAAAACAGTGGAACAGGTGGCCCACCATGCTGCAAGTTCCTTATGCTGCCCAGTGGTAACATGAGGTAAGGCACTATCCTTCTTCACCCTCCTGCAAGCAATGGATTCTCTTTTACAGACTCTCATCTGGGTCTTACTCCCTTGCTTTCAACTGGGGACTAGTATGTGGTGTTTCAGTCAGTTGTTTCCAGTCAGTTGCTTCAGCCCCCAGTTCTGTGTTCATAGCTACTTTTGTTATTAAACTTAGTTTGCCCTTGTTTGTTGTTTGTGTTGGGATTTACGGGCACATCAGCATGATTACAGCGATTTTGTGCCAAACACAGTAAGATATGTTACACATGTCAAGAAGTGGAGCAGAAAGAGAGCAGGACAGAATACCGGAGCATGGAGAGAGAAAAGAGATGTCACCCTGGTATGTCGAGGATGGCATTCAATAGGAGACATCCCATCGATGGTGGGCTTTCGCTGCCTGCAGGTGGGAGCAGAAATCTATTTATATACCCCAGACCCCTGAAAGGGAAGTTTGCCTCAATAGAGCTGAGCTCTGCAGATGGTGGAAATAGCTGAGGTTTTCTAAAAAAAAAGGAAAAAAAAAGACAGACAGGCAGAGACCAAAAAAGATTGGTGGAGCAAGTCCTAGTGTCTCACTAAATCTAGCTATGAGAGCACTGTATTTAAAACTTCAACACAGCCAAGAACAATATATGTCAATGAGCAGCTTGGAGGCTCAACAAATGGAGATAGAACTGAGCCTGTTTTCAGATGGACAGGGTGGCCCAGCTAATAATATCAATTTCAAAAAGAAATAATGATTGCCACCGCTAATACAAACAAAGCAGATTTTACAACTAAAGGCTAGTTGCTTTTCTTTATCTATAGGACTATAAATGACAGATTATAAGATAAATTATCATTTTCATTCCTCAGAAAGTAAAGAAAATATCTTTGGCAAAAGACAAGTATCAGATATGAGAGTGACCATCATACTGATAACACTGAGCTATTTTTCATTATTGAAAAGAAAATGAAGCGATTCTGCTGACTTTGAGATCACTCAAGTTATTCCTAATTTTTGACATCTGACAAATTTTGAAAAAGGCATGCCTTTAACCCAGGCAGCATCAAAAGATCCAACTGTTCCAACAGAGCCATAGATGTCTGAACAATTTTGTGTGGTTATGTGGGGGTTTGTCCCACATTGCACTGTCACATCAAACATCGGTTTTGAAAGTTATACAATTTCTATCCAACTTGCCTTGAATTCAGCAGTATCTATTGACATTTATAGGTTTAAAATTTCTTTAAAAAAGAAAATCATCTTATTCTACATTTATTAATATGAACCTCACAAATTTAGCTCTTACTTGAAAAATGGCATTTTATTTTGTGCAAGATGATAACATGAGAAGCATTTGAGAACAGCAATTTTTGAAAACATATTATCATTATCACTACTGTTAGATATAATGAGCAAAGCTGAGATGTACTTATTTTTAGGATTGAAAAGCTACACAGAACCTTATGAGCAATCATTTAATTTCATTGGACTCTTGATACTTTATTGGGTTAAAACAGATGAAAAATTTGAACCCAAAATGACATTTTAAATTTAATACTTTCATTCTTAGAAAAACATGTTCTCCTAAACATATGAAATCAATACAGTTTGTCACAGCTGCACATATCACATTAGGAAAGTGCTATTTAAATCAAGTATAAAAACTGACACAAAGGTATGATCATATGCACCGATGATTGTAATTTTTAAAATGGGGGTTACTGCATTTTGAGGCCAAACCCTTTATTCCATCAGAGACTGACTTGAATTATATAAGCTCTTATATTAACTCTGATTACTGGGTTGTTTTTTATTTTTTGACCAGGCCATTTCAAGTGGTCAAATTTTTTACAAAGTTGGTATTTTTAAATTTCCAATACTTGGCCCCTTTCAAAAAAAAACAGATAATGTTTTATACCACTGGAAAGGAAATTGGATGTAGAATATGGAAGGGATTAAAATACGGAAGCCCTGAAACATCAATCAGGAAAAGCAGGAATACAAATTGAGCCAATATGTTGCCTCTCGGTATCTCTTTGTACCAAAGTTAAGCCAAAGTGTTGGCTTATGGTAGTCAAAGAGTTAAGATTAAATGCGCTATGATTATGAAAGTCCACTGCATTAATTTTTTCTATGGGTAGCCATTCAAACGTTACCTTCAGTTTTTCCAAGTGCGCCCAACTTGAAACATGCATTGTGGAAGATCCCTATGTAAAACTCAAGGCCAATGATAGCAAAGATGACAATGGCGAAGAGAACGAGAAGGCAGACCTGCAGGAGAGGAGCCATGGCTCGGATGATGGACTTGAGCACCACCTGGAGACCTGGGCAAGATGAAATCAAGGTCAAGGTCACATGTCATCCTCACCTTCCAATCCAATACAACAGCATAAAACAAATGTTGTATATTGAGAGTGAAGAAACATGGCACTGGAGCACCATGCTCTCATGGAAAATAATTCCTCCAAAAGTAAGCTAACAATTAATTCAATCCATAAAGTTTCCGTATTACTAAAATGGAATTGTCAAATAACTCTCAGGTAACATACGTCACCCTTCATATTTCTATCAATCATGTATGAATAATATCCCCTAACATTTTTGATTATATCTTTAGTCTTGCCTTTTGTCATCAGATCTGCCATACCCTGTTCCAGGAGATTTTGTAATTTCAATCACTAATGAAGCAATACTACAAACAAATTACAATAATAATTTGCCACTGTTCAGACTGTTGCAAATTCAGTAATTACTTCATCTCCGTGTATAATAGTAGTAGTAGTAGTTAACACTGCTACAAAATTATCACAACTATTCTACATCAATAGGAAAAAAATACCCTTGTTCAAACTGATTAATTATCAGCTGAGATTTTTACTTGGAACAACATGGACAAACTAACTTTTAAGAGAACAAGAAAAACATAAATAATGAAAACAATGGAAAAAAAGAGAAAATATGTTACTTTCAATTTCCTTTTTTAAACCATTTGGAAGACAATAAAATAAAAAATTATCTCAATAATAAAATGCATCCTGAGATTCGTTTTTTCATCTAAGTACTAATTTTGCTACATACTCAGAATATCTCGTTCTTTTGACTAATTCAACTCTTTTTTTACCATGTGACAAAAATTTTCAAAACTTTAACTATTCCCTGAACATTTCCTCTCTTTGAGACATTTGAATTCAACACAGATTAGATCCAAACTATAATAAATATGTTTCTTCGCTGTCATGTTTCATATTTTTCAGCAAACTCCTAATGATATATTACAATTATTTTCTTTACAGCAAAGTCTTTAAAACATGTTATATCAATGACAGCAAGTTTCACTTTCAAAACTGAAGCCATGAAGTGTAATACAGCAGTGATTTACATACTCTTTTCTCTTTTTCAACCTCTAAATGATCAAATAGTAGGCAAGGGATGTCAGAATATTGTAGTACACAAGGATATAATAACTCTTTCATAAATATGGCCATGTCTTAACTTATTAATATCAATCCCTTCAAGATCAGAATAACTGAATACTACAGAAGATTTACAAAATGCCCTGAGATTTATAATACACATTAAACTCTTCAAGAAAGCATGCTGCATGATCCCACTATTCTGTTAGTTGAAACTTCAATATATAGATCAGGCATATATTTCTGTGCTAATAATTGTCATATTCCTGAAAGAAATCAGTATGAGAGTACAATGCGTTCAGAAGAGAAAAATCATAGGTAAACCACTGCTATACTACAACATAACAAACATACTGGGGATTCCAGACACCAGCTTGAGGGGTCGGAGCACCCGAACCGCCCGCAACGTACGGAGGTCGATTTGACCCTGGGACCCAGAAGCCGCAAACCAGGTGATAAACCTGTGAGACGGACGGACAAGGAAACCAGTGTCAAATTATAGGGTTGGTGCTCTGACACTAAGAGATGGACACACATACTGGTATTTCTTGACAGTTTACAGAAACTCTTTTCACAATTGTTT
This sequence comes from Peronia peronii, assembly GCA_039654565.1. Lineage (NCBI taxonomy): Eukaryota > Metazoa > Mollusca > Gastropoda > Systellommatophora > Onchidiidae > Peronia > Peronia peronii. The sequence continues at coordinate 1,775,768 of JBCEWB010000003.1, forward strand.
CAAATTTGTGTTCTCTTATTATTCATATATATGCTTATCAACTGGTTCAACTATATGCTTACAGTGCTAGATTTTACATCATTCCCCATCCCATTCTGACAATTCTCATAAGCAATGTTTAGATGAAGTATCGATAAATGACACTGAGGTATTGATGATTACATTACATGTATTGTTCATCTGCAAGCGTTGGCTGTCAGGAACTGGATAAGTCATATACATATATTACTTCCTATAAATAAATGCTTTGCCTATCAGATATTGAATTGGATTTTTTATCTCTTTGAAAACAAGAACCTGTTGTGAAAGAAAGCAAGATATATCTCATAAACACAGTACAATAAATCATTTTCCCATGGGCCGATGTGCTATAAGGCTGTTAACATTCATATCTTCATTTTCTGCCATCCATTAAAGTTGATAACACTGAACTCAGATTAGTTTCCATCATTAAAAAGATGTTCCTTTTTCATAGTGCACAAAATAAAAATGATCACAACTCAATCGATAGTTACTATAACGTCTGTCGTTCCTTCCACCTGTTAAATTTTGTCTCATGAAGGCTGAGGAATATACAGTCAAAGTGACACTGCTTTTGACTTTGTACCATGTACCCAGACAAAATACATACACACATCTTCCTGTGCTGAATGGGAAAAGCAGCAAGTAAAAATAACACTAAATATTTTACTCTGATCATAACTCTTTTCAAACACTCTTTGTTGACCTAATAAGCATTGGAGTGACCTGTGTTAGACTGCCCGCCTGCACACTGGCATAGCAATGGGATCTTATACATGTAGTGATGTGGTCTGCATTTAGCTATCATGTCTTCAAATATCGGGACGAGTGAAATTGTCTCGTAGCCAGTCAAAAGGAGCTGTAGTGGATTTTCCATCAAATTAACTAATTACTATTACATACAACCTCATTATATACATTCTCATGTGGTGATAAACAGCTCTGATCCAGCTTGACTGAAGTCAGAGACTGAAAAGACAGATGGCTACACTCCCCACCCCCCCCCCCCTAAACACCAGCAAAATCAGAAGACAAATGGGCAAAAAGTAACAGTGAAGCAAGAAATCTATGTATACATATTCACTTCAAAATATATTGGCATGTTATTTGCTCATAAGAGCAATATTTTCTTATTCACAGATGCATGTTCTTTTTGTTTCTGCAATATAGAAAAACATTGATATCAGACCACCTTCATCATATTCAACTCCTGATTTCTTTATTCAAGTCCAACGACTTACTCTTGAGTCATTCTGACTGGCAGCGAGACAATCAAAGTCATTTATGCCTAGAAAAAAATCTTTTCACATTTCTATCAACTTAATTGGAGTCTCACTAAATGCACCTAGAAATCAAGAATCTAATGCTGGGCATCATTCTGGGCATCAAGGAAGAGTTTGTGATTCAAACAAGACCTTCTGAGAAACAAAATGAAGAGGGAAGAAACAATAAACAAAAATGTTGTGAGTTCTACCCACCAACACAAATCTCATCACACATAAACTTATCACCTCAGTCTATGTCTTCCATCCATCTGTGGATTCCTTTCATCTTGGAAACAATTTACCAAAACTACAAAAATCATAATGGTTCCCCATTATTCCATTGGGCTTCTACTCTAAACATTTCACCAGCCATTGGCATTGTTAGCGACTAATTCACTCACTCTCCACACCAGAAACTAATTTCAATGGACGAAGAACTCGAAGTGCCCGTACTGCTGGCTGATCGAGTGATTCAAACATAAAATCCATAAACCTGTTATGAAATTAATATATAGAGTTTTAAAGAACATTTATTTTTCAAGACAGATTATGGAGCTCAACAACTATTTAGGGAAAGAAAATCGTGACAAAAGTCAAAGCTTTTTGCACTGAGAAATATGTGTCCACATTATAAATTCTAAAAGTTAACCAAAAGTTAAAGCAGACATTGCAATTTACTTGGAAAGCTCTTGAGGTATGTCTTTATAGACAAAATATTATGCTATTCTGTAGCCTTTTCTTTTCTTTTGTTCAGCAACTAGCCATCAGAATTTCATTTAACAATTCATTTTGTACATAAGATTATCTCTTGTAATCTCCATTTTATAATGTCAAAATTCAAGGCTTTGTTTGTTTGATGTTTTCTATGTGTGAGGGGATACTGCACCGGGCAATCATAGACATATATTGCAAACACACTGGCTACTGTCTGTATGGTTCGGGTTTAATACAATCAAAAAGTGGCAAATACAAATCTTACACTTGATAAGATTATAATTTCTATACGGTAAAGCATCAAGACATAAAAATATTAAAAGAATGTTTTGAAGATGCAGCTATACTTTATTAAAATTAACGCACCACAAGAACTTATGTGGATGCTGCTGAACAGTTAAAATAAATAGATCTTTATCATGCCAAGACATACTCGAGGACTGGAGAATCATCGTGGTGCTCCTTTTTCTGCTTTACGTTGACAACATCAACAGCTGTATGAAAACTATGCTGTGTATCATAAATCAAAGTATCGTTAAACTAGCTCCATGACTGTACTGACTTCAGCCTTAGCTCCCTTCTTAGTCTTACACGCTAGTTTCACGAGAATTATCTAGTGTTTTATACGACTGACAAACTGGCTTCATCTGCTTCAGCTTCTGCGGCAATATCCTGATTTCTAAATGTACTTTCTCTTCAGTGTAAATACACAGATCCATGTCTTGAGCAAAGTATGAAAAGCTCATGAATTTCCCGGAATAAAGAATGTTACTGTTTCTCCACTGAGAAGAGCTCCATCCCAATCCTTCGTGGAAATTCAAATTTCCATACTTCTTTTGAATTGCCTTTTCATCAAGTTTGTTTAACTGGACTAATTTAGTGCAGCAGTGAAAGCATAAATAAATTGTTTTACAAGAATTATGAAATGTTCGAGATTTTCCCGACATCTGCAACAAACTATGCAGTAAATCCATACGTCTAAACAAGAAGAAGAAAAATCGAATGAACAATTCAAACAGAAAAACATGGACAAACTTACCCAGTCACTACAACTATAAAATCCATAATGTTCCATATGTTTCGTAAATATGAGCCCCTGTGTAGAACGAATCCTAATGCTACTATCTTGAGAAAAGCTTCTACGCAGAAAATTCCTAGAAAGTACACTTCTGTGTCGTCCTGAAAAACGAAAGATAAAGAGCAACAGTAATTTGATGTAAAAAAGCAAGCCATTTAAAACAAAAAATTTCTAAAGGGACACCCTTATTTAGAGCGGCGTAAGATATTTATATTATTACAGTAAATTATTTATATGAACAACACATAATAAACATTAAAATGTTCACACCTCTTAAGCTTATTTGACATGGGAATCTTTGACTGTTGAGTCTATCTCAGTTATAATATTAAACGTGTATAGTTTGGCCTAGAAAGAAACTGCAACAAGACACAAACTTACATGTAGGTAAACAGACCGACAGATAAAGAGCACAAACAGCAATTTTGATGGCAACAAGAATATATATCGGACATCAACCGACACAATCAACGACGAAACAAATGAAAAAAGACATTTTTTTTTTTCGGTTTTCTAGAAAAACAATGTACAAGAGCGTAAATTGCCAAATCAGCAAACTATCTGTAAGTTTTACATGCCTTGAAGCAGTGTATGAACTTTTAGGTTTGTAAAGCTTGGCGGAGGAGGGGGTGGGAATGGGAGTGGGGGAGGGGGAGGTGGGGTTATAGGAAGAGGGGCGTGTCCTGGAGGTGATTTTTGTTTTCAGTTATTATTACAGACAGGTAATTTTAACCTTCTCTATCGAATTCGCATGGTCAAAATAGAGGAAAACAATGAAAAAAACAACAACAAAAAACAAAACAAGACAACAAACAAACAAACAAATTCAAACGGTTGTCATGGCAAATGCCCACCATTTTGGCTATTCTGAAACGATTGTCTTTGAAATCTATCTCCTCCGCCAGATGTCAAGGGCACTTTATGAAACTTGGTCAACTTGTTGGCTTGCATAATATCTAAAACTTACGTATTTTCAGCTCTTCATGTAGAAAAGATTTTTAAAGAAGTTTTTGAAAATGTCATGTAGTGATATTTCACATTCCCCCCTCCCCACCCCCACCCCCTTCCTTTTTATTTCTCATACAAGAAGCCCATTGTTTTCCAAAACTTAAAAATAGAATGGAACGCACACATGCACGTTTTTTTTTAGCTCTGCTGTGAAAATAATTTTTTGACAAATTTGATTAGAATCGGACCATAAACAAAAACAAGATAGATAGTAATATCAAGACAACAAATTTTTTAAACACTGATTTTAATTCTTCATTGCAGTGCTTTTCTATATCTCATGTGTTTAGTAAAGGAAAGTTACTTGACTGACACAGCTCACAAACGGGCGTAATTATTTCGAGATAATCATCCGAGACTCGTATCGACACAAAAAAATCCACAGATGAACCAGTTGGATGAGAACTTACCAGCTGCAAGGCGAGTGGGGTTTTGTCCATTTTGGGTAGATGTTCCTCCAACGCCAGTACGATGCAGTTGGCGATGATGGTCAGCAGTACCATGTACTCGAATGGCGTGGGCAGTGGTTAAGGATTGTAGCAGTAATAGGATTGATGTTTTGATATATTTCCACACGTTTATTAGCTCAGGTAGTCGATCATTCTATCCACATGTTTTTCCTTCCACCAGTCAATGCCATTACTAGTCCTTCCTCTCTTTCTTAATTCCTTCCTTCCATCCGTTCTCTTTCTTCCATCCTTCATCACTTCCTTCCTTCCTTCCTTAACCACTTCC
>JBCEWB010000003.1:1788582-1808616 GCA_039654565.1 Peronia peronii
TTTTTGTTTGTTCAATTTGTAAAAATGTGTCATCATAGTTATGTCCGCAAGATTTCAGGTTGTTGTTACATAATGTCTTCTACATGGCTAACCATGCGACGACCTCTAGGTCTGCAAACACATTTTTTTGTAGGAGTAGATATATATGAATACAAAAAGTTATGTAAAAAAGACATATTTAAAACTTCATAACAAACCCCTAGTGCAACAATTTAGGTGTCCACCTAATGGCAAAGGCTCATATATATGAGGAAGCCATATAAGGCATTATAAGTCAAAAGTGAGAGAAATCTATCGAGGACAAAATGTGTCAAGGGTGAATGTATAGCACTCAGTATATTTAGCCCGTAATTCTTTAATTACAGTCTGTTGCCAGAAGCTTGTCTATTCATTTCTTAACTGAGAAATAGTTTTCAGAAGGCAACATCTTGAGGTTACTTTACAGTCACTAAAGATAGTCTCCCTGTGAAAACCATTTTCCTGACAGTACTGATGTAAATATTTACTTGGGGAAGTGAGAAAGGTAACAGGGGGATAAGTGCCTCTAGGTCAGGTCTCGCTGTGCCACAAGTTAGGTCTTAACATCATAAGATGATAACTGACCACTTCAGCACCCACAGATTCTTGTGTTGTTTTGCGGGTGGTATGGGAATTGGCAGATAAAAAGACGTAAAAGCCAACTGCAGATATTTCACTCTCCAGTAGACATTTACAGCACAGGGAAGGAAGCTTTGGGTTATGCTGCTCGTAAAATGGAATGGCTGCTCTCATTCAGTCACTGGCATCATATGTTCTTGGTCATGCTCAGCTTAGATGAATATCAGTTTAAAGTTGCATGTGCAGTGTTTGAGTCATTAGTCAAATTATTCCTGTTTTTTTTACAATTATTTTATTAAAAAAACATAGTTTTGAAATAATTGTGACTGCCACAATATTTTTGTTGTGTTCTGGTTAGTCTTATAAAGATTTTGAACAGGTAATTGACTGGGATCAGCATTTTAATGTTGAAAGAAAAACTGGAAAAATTTCAGAAGAGGATTTCTCAAGATTTTTTTTCTTTACATTAAAACTAGCAAGTCAGCAAAACATTCTTTATGTTAGGAAGAACTTACTCACACATATGTGAAACAGATCATGAAAGAAACTTCAGCTTTTGTTATTTGTTTTTTTAAATTACTTTCTCTTTTCTTTTTTTTTTTTAATAAAAAACAGACTCAGAAAAGAAAACTTTCAACCAAGTCAAATACAGAAATGTCTGCTTTGAGAAAGAATTGCGACTGATACTCATATACACGTAGTTAAGATTATTTCATTGTAGTGTCAGTGGACATTTTGTCATGCTGTGTTAAAATTGTAATTTCAGCGTTACGGAGATTGGTACACTCGGCTGGAGAGAACATTTGAGATTTGGCGAGGAATGGGAATGTCCATTCAAGGAGTAAGATCCTGTGGAGACTACATGTTCAGTGGACATACTTCCATCATCACCCTCCTCAACTTTTTCATCACTGAATGTAGGTACAGCCATGCAGCAGAACTCTTTACATGACTGCGGAAAACACTCAAGAGGAGAAAAATGCATTTCCTGTAATAGCAATGTGCTTGAAATAATTTATGAGAAATTAGTCCTTATATTTTGTCGCTGTTCACCTTTTCTACTTTTCTTCTAGCTGCATAAGCAATATTGCTATGCAGAAGTATGTTTTAGTGTGTTTATTTTGTCTTCAAAACATCTCAACTACAGGAATGCAGACATCACACATCTCCTTTTTCAGACAGCTATGAAATAGGGGGTTAGATTCATATCTTAATGATTAATTAGAGGGATTCAAGAGATGACTTTATGAAAGGAAATGTTAAAAAATACAAAGAAACACTTTAGAAAAAAAATTGCTTAGTTTGAGCTGAACAGATTGGTGAGAAAGTTAGTTCTCATAATTCTATGCTGATGTTGGGCTCACGGCGATCGTGATTGTCTCTTTCCAATATTTTAAAAACTTACATCCGGTGCCGATGTCTGCCATATCTGCCGGTCGCGACAATTTTATTTCATCCAGTCATCACTGGAATATCGCATGGAACTGACCAAAACGGGCAAAAAATTGAATTTTATGGTATGCTATTACCATTTCTGTGTGTTATGTCTTCGTTTAGGGTGAGTAAGTGCTATTAATTTATGCGATGTTGCCTGCCAGTCACGATTTTGCGGTCAAGATCTAGACATTTAATTTTACTTTCGAAGGCATATGGGCAAAGTTAAATTAACATCCCCATAAATATTACGAATACAGTGGATCTGGAATGGGAAGCCTTGTTTATTTCAGCGAATTGACCGTTAGAATGTTAATTAAAGGCGTTTTTAGTGCCATGTCCCGTGAATTTCTCACTCACTGTGTGACCTGGCTGCCATCTTCAAATTCGATACAATGATGGCGGGAATCGTACTGGAGTGCTTGACAATTTGTTTACTTATTAAAGAGTGATTTATAGAGGAACTTTACAGTTCTTTCCACCAAAGAGCCATCCTGAGGCAAATATTGCTGTAAGGGGCGTTTTATTATACTGAAATCATGGATGGATACTACAGTTCTAGGCTCCGAGCATTAATTTAGATTCGATCCATGCATTTTCCTCATTCTTATTGTTTTATTCTTAAATAAAGCAACAGATCAGGAAAAAGGATGACTAGTAGGCTTTGTCTTATATAGAGAGAAGATGAAAAATGGATTGGTCAATAACATAAAGAAAAGATGAGAAGAAGAGGTGCATTAAAGACAACCAGAAGGCCAAAAGATTTTAAAAATAATGATAGTAAAATAAATTAAATTAAATTACAACTTTTCAGATTTTGGTATGTGTTAAATTTTTTTTTTAAATTGCTATTTTCTCTTCAGGTTTTCTTTTAGATCAGAAAGAAAGCTTAGTTAAATTTAAATAATAAAATATGTAGATCATAAGATTGCATACATTCAAACATAATACATAAAACAACATAGCATCAAAAATATGTAAATAATGTAAAATTGTTCTTCTGAACCAGTACCAAACTCCTGCAGATGTTCAAACTTTGCTTTGATTAAGATATTTTTTTTTTAACATTTTGTTGTTTTTCTAATTTTGATATAGTTAAGAAATTTTTATGAGTGAACTTTTCCACTCATGTAATATTTTCCGAAACATTGTGTTCCCTTCCCAGATTTCGGCATTGTATTTTTTTTTACAGTTCTTTGTACAGTTCTGAGTATGGCAAAGTATTTTCAGCATTCTGAAGTTTTCTCACTGGAATATTCTGCTCTCCTTTCATGAAAATAAGCAACAATGAGTTTGCTTTTGTTTCAACAAATTTAAGTGGTTACCTCCATTTATTATGTGATTCTTCCGCAACGAGATATCTACTGCCTTCAAAACCTATATATTTTGAAACAACAGACCTTTAGCTAAAATTTGATGCCAAATTCAGTTGTATTCTTTGAGTTTGAAAATGTGCCAAAATTGGCCCTGAAAAGGAAATGTTGTGGAGTGTTTTCGGCCTCACTTCTTTAGCTCTCCACCATGTTCTTGTTGTTTTATCTATCTAGCAGCATGAAAGCTTATAAAATATCCATGAGTAGAGACATAGTAGATAATTCTGGAATGCAGAGATCTTTAATATCTGGGAAATGGGGCTGTAATGTTTTTAATCCTCCTCTGGACCCTCTTTGCAACCAGAACCCTACAAGTAGCATATGTTTCAAAATAATTGATAGTAACTACTAATTTAAAGTTGAGATTTCATGATTTGTGTGAATAGATACTGTTTTGTCAATAAATTCATTTCTGGAAGGCTATAGTTGTTTTATTTAATGACTGTCATCAATAATTATGGCAAAATTGATAATAAGGAATGATTTTATCCTCAATTAAAATATGAATTCTTATTTTGTTGTCCACAGATACTCCAAGAAAATTTTACTATGTGCACATTGTGTCATGGGTTCTTAACTTTTTTGGCATCTTTTTCCTGCTGGCAGCCCATGAACATTACTCCATTGATGTTTTCATGGCCTTTTATTTGTCATCTCGCCTCTTTATGTACTACCACACCCTGGCCAACAATCGTGCCCTGATGGCACCCGATGCCAAGAGAACTCGAGTGTGGTTTCCACTGTTTGCATTCTTTGAATCCAAATGTGAGGGCCGTGTGCCAAACCAGTTTGAGTGGCCATTCAGGTATTTCTTCCCCTGTGTGAATGTGTTGATGTCCAAGATATCTCCATCTGACGATGATAATGCTGTCCAGTCAAAGGACCAGTCATGCTCCAAGACAAGTTTGAAAAAATAAAGAATGAGTCAGTGGGCTATTGCCTATGTTAACAATGCAAGCATATTATTCATACATCCATGACAAAGTCCATGATTATTTTTTTTGTTTCAACATGTATTGCAGTCAACATTGTGCCTTGAAAAATGAGTTATATTGGTAGCTATTGTTTTGCTTTTGCTGTTGTGTTCTGACTTTGAAATGAGTGCAAATTGCTGAGTGACAGTAGGTTTTTTTTAAAGTATTCTTTTTGTGTGTGTTTGTGTGTGTATATGTGTGTGTCTGCGCATTTTTCTTTTCTTTTCTTTTCTGAATGATTGAGTTTGATTTTTTTTTTTTAGCTTGTGAATATGCTTTGAATGTAGAAATATCACAGATGGAAACAAAAGTTTGTCTTGGTCTTTTCTACCTATTATGTGATCAAAATGGAATATTCATATTGAATTATAATAGTATATACCATAGGTAATTTTTAAAAATTATTTCTATTAATACTGACTGTCACAACTGTGTTATATATAAATGGTTATTTGTAGAGTGTAAGAGAGGAGAAGCTTGTCTCGGTCATTCTGTATAATTATTGTCAAGGTTTACAGCCTTGTGGGCTATGTTCACTTGTTCTAGATAAGCAGACAGGTAAGATTTTTTTTTCCAATTCTCATTTTCAGTTTTTATTTTTCATTCATGTGGATTTTATTTTTGATAGTGTTGCAAGAATTTATCACAGGATTTGAAAATGCTTATGGCTCTGTCAACCTTGTTTCTTTTCTTTTGTTTTTTTTTTTGAAGTTATGTCCCCTGTGATATTTACTGGGCTAGCTCAATACTACCAATTCCTTCATTGTTCTGTAAAAAATACCTATCATTCAAATGAAAATATGCCTATATTCACTGGCACCAAAACACAGGGGATGCTGTAAGAAAAATCCTCAGGTTTATCAAAATTTGAATGTTATTGTTTAGTACTGTTTGTATTTCCACTCCTTATACAAAAGCATATCAATATTGAATATTTCACTACCAGAAGGAAATTCACATCTTGTTGAATACACCTCTCCACACATGAGAACTGCACGTACTTACTCTTTTCTTTCACTCTGTGTGTTAACTTTATCCCTTTACTTTAATTTTTCAGTTTCCTTTTTTAGAACTTTATAGTTCATGAGCATTCCTATTTTTATTTTTTTTTACTCCTTCTTTTCTGACCACAGTTTTAAAGCTTTTTCAAACCACAGTAAGAATAAAATTGTCAGAAATAGGATACTGAAAAAAAGAATTTGCAAGAAAATGCAGACATTGAAGAGTATTTTTCTCAAAATGGGTGTGTGTGAAAAATAAGTGAAAACACTATTTTCAGAGATTAAAAAAACAAATGGCCTGACTGTAGATGGAGCAGACAAGCGAGAGTTTGAGTTAAAAGATTGAGTAAATTAAATTGTGACAATGTAAGCGTTTCTGGTATTTTCCAGTGTTCATCTATTCAGGATTGAAACATTAAAAAAAAAAGATAAATAGGGGGGATATTCATTATTAATCATTAAGATATATTTGAGACAAATTTGTTTGATTACTTTTTTTTAAAAAATTTGTTTGTTTTTATTTTGGTTTTGTGTTTTCCATTGTCAGGGTCTGTAAATAGAATTTGCAGGTTGATTGGAAAATGCATGTACATCCAGGGGATGTTTTTGCTGAGGCTAGGCCTATGGGTGTTTCATCCTTCCGATAATGGAGATTAAATTTGTTTTTTTTTGTATGAATCAATTCACTTGTCCAAAAACTATCTTTGATCTGTGGGTGAGCTTGAAAATGTTAAGAGACAAGAAATGCCTAGTGATTAAAAAATTGTAGGTCTGCACCAATCAGGCATGGATAATTTTTTATCAAAATAATCTCGGTCTCTGATAATATTGCTTTTAAAGTGGGTAGAACAGTTCTCAACTGTTGAATTTAGGCTGTGCCCATTTTTGGAGAAGCCCTTCTTCATCATTATCTTTTTTTTTCCATAAAGTCCTTTGTTATAGCTTTTTTTTTTTTTTTTTTTTTTTGCTTTAAAAGTATTTACGGCAGAAGTATTTAATATTAAATATCAATGCAAACTTTGTTATGATCTATATATCAAAACATTATGAGAAGCCTTGTAAACAAAGTGTCTTTATAACAGAAGCAATCCATTTTCTTCTTTTTTTTCTGTCAGTGTTTTTTATAACAAAATTAATCCCTTTTTGTGTGTGTGCATACTTTAAAATAGTATGGACCTTAGTCTGTTTTCATTACACTGCAAAGCACAAGGCAGAGGAGGAAAAGGGGAGGAGATATCAAAGTTGAACTGTAAGGAGTAGTGGAAATTGCATGAAGCTGTTCTTTGAAAAGATGAGATAGATCTATACTCAGATTGTTTTTCATTGAATGGCGCTGTACTTGGTCTGAGTCTTGCATTGATCACAAATAGTACTGAACACTCCATTTGTTTGTAACATTGTGAGTTGTCATATGATGGGAGATATTCAGCTTTCCTAGTTTACATTGTGTATCACATTGCACTGCAGGGAATTAAATTAGCACATGATGGATCATTATTGTACAATAAATTATTGTAACACAATAGTTTATCCTTTCATTATCTTTTCTGTCTCAAAATCAGTGACTTTTTGCCAACTTTACAAATCCTAATATCATTATTACCAGCAATATTTTTGTTTGCTTTGATGAAATTTGTAACAGCCAAATGTAAATATTTATTTTGATATCTCCAAAAGTATCTTGGTAGTCTAATGAGGGTTAAGAAAACAAGAAGAAAGATGCAGTTACTTTCTGAGCATTTTGGAAGATTTTGCACCACTGTTAACAATCCAATTTCATTTTTTTTTTTGGCCACATGGAGATCAGAATGATTCCTTAGTAAGAAAAGTAAAGTCAGAGCATGATTTCAAGCAAAAATTTTATTGTCTGTGCTCATTTTTGATATTTTTGTCATTGAGTTGCTCATAATGTCTGTAGAGTGACACTTAGCAACATAGCCAATGATACAGAAGGTGGATGTAAAACAAATACACTGTATGATGTGGATATATTAGGAAGAAATGTGTCAAAAATCTTTATTAAGAACTGGTTATCAGTTAGCAGGCCTCATATAATTTCTCTTTTCTTTTCAAGTTATCAAAACTAAGACACGGTGAAATGGGATAGACACTGCAGAGAGTGTGTCTTACATCTTTCCATAGATAAGTTTCACCTTTGACTTTTATTTGCAATGTTAATTTATAATGAAACTGGTATGTTACATGCAAAGGTTTTGGCATCTACATTTAATTGTTTTCAGCTATAATTAGAAATAGGTGTTGAGATATTGATTAGAATTGCAGGACGAGATTGTGCACGTTGTTTGCAGTTTTTATTAAAATCAAAGTTTAAAGGCTGGGAATACTGGAACAAAAAGAAACTAGTTTACTAGTTGGACATTTAGCAAGTAGTCATTAAATATCATTTTGTGATCACACAATTCTTCATATGTGGTAAAGGAAAACAAAAGTGAGTGTATGTGTGTCAATTGTCCAAATTTAGGGGAAGTTCACATCACAAATCGGAGTCGGGGCCTCCGAAAAAAGTATCATCAGATAAACCTGATAATGTCAAAAAAAAGTATTAAAAAAATGAAGAAATCCTGTAAATGTCATATGTGGTGTCAAGAGTTTTGGAAAATTCTATAGAAGGTTCATTCTGTTTTGCTTGCTACATAGATGATGTCTTTTTTTTCCCCATGATTTGATTGACATCAACTTTTGGCCCAGTGTGTTTCATACAAGAATAGAATGCAAGGTTGTTATGATTACTTTCTATCTTGCAGCACATTGTTTAAGTTATGACTTTTCCCTATGCTCAGGTTATCCGTGAGTCTTTCTGTACATGTTTATGAACATTGCACTGGGTAGAAAATCATCATTGGAATTGCCACACTGGCAGAGTGGCACCAGTCATCTGTCATCTGTCAAGATCACCAGAATGATGTAGTACTGGCTGGTGCAGTTAGTGAAACTGACAGAATAAGTCTCCTCCATTTGTTTTGAGTTTCGCTACCCTTGCTAACATGGCATAATTTCAAGTTGACCGAAAATTGAGGAAGTTCATTTTATCTCCACCAAATGTGAGTACATGTATCTGTGTCATTTTACAACACCTCAATTATTGTTATACAAACTTGAGCTCTGACTTTTGAAGTGTGTAGTATACATAAGATGTCCATTACTCTGCAAAATATGTCCACTTAATGACAGATAAATTGATAAGGCACTTCATTGATAATATGGTGGAAACTGCAGCTCTGAATTGACAGCAGATAATCTGGTCTACAGCATTTTGCATCAGACCAGGCAAGGTGCCTTGGCAGATTTACAAGATTTGCTCTTAATGTTGTCAGCTTTGAAAGCCAATTTTAGTGACTAAACCACAACTTGCATATACAGTGGTCTCCACCTAGGAATCCACTGTCTAAGAGCTCAACCCTACTAGGTGTCCATCTCTGCTGCCAAATGGAATTTGTTCTCTCTAATTTACTCCTCTATAAGAATCTGCTTCAAAATTAAAAATCCACCTAAGAGCCTGGGACTGGGCAAAGCCATGAGAAGCAATGGTGTAATTTCACATCAGATTGTCCCTTTGAGAGAAATGCATGGTGCTAAATGTGCAGTAGAATGGGGATGGAGGTGGAGGGAACTGGTAGACAGAGTAGTGGAAATGATGGCTGATGTATGACTGCTCAATCAGGCCGCATTGTGGAGTGACCTGACAGCATTTCTATATTTGACAACATGTGGGACAGCACCTGTGATTGGTTCTGTGTATAAGGAGGAATAAGTTTAGCCTCCTGACTGGTCAGTTGTTTTACTACTTCAGTTTGGCTGATTTGAAACGCTTGAATCTCTCGTGCGATTATCTGTGAGCAACATAGTAATATCCTGTTTTCATTCAACAATGATACCATTCCATGAAAAATCACTTGACGTTTAAACGCTAGGTATTATTAATGAAATTGTACGCAAAGAAAGGTCAGGAATTTAATTGTCACACACAATGCACACTGAGGAGAAGGCTGTTCTTATTCTCATGGATAAATCTTTAACTATGGTAAGGATCAATAAATCGTATAGTGAAGACAGTCTTTGGTCAGATGGGTTGCCTAATTGGTCAGAAGGATTGGGTAACTTTTCAGTTGGTTTAAGAACCTGTCTGCTAAAGAGTCTTCTTTTTTTGTCTCTTGGCGATCGGGTTCTTAGACGAAGACCACTGTGTGTATATATATCTATGCAAGTTATGGTTTAGTCACCAAAATCGACTGAACACACACATATACATGTATATGCAAAAGCTGATTTATGTCTTTCAGTGCAAACGTTAAACCTGTGTATGAATAGATCATTCGTGATTGATATTGTTAAGTCATACATGTGTACAACTATTATCCTTACTTAAAATTTTTTGGAGATTATTAACAATGACCAACACCAACAAGCTACAGACATTTACCAACTCATGTCACAGAAACATCCTCAACATCAGGTAGCCAGACATCATCTCCTGTGGGATAGGATGAGACAAGTGCCAGTTGAAATTGAGGTAACGAAACAGAAATGAGGTTGGATCTGTCACATGCTACGAAAGCCTATATCAGTGTCATCAGACAGGGTCCGGGAAAGCAGAAAATGAGTCATGGGGCATCCAAAACAGACTTATCCCAGGGGTATCGACGCTGAGGTGAAGGCCGCTAGAATGAAGTATGCCAAGCTGGGAAAGTACCTGTCAGAAATGTGTGTGCTGGAGGAATGTTGTCGCGGCTCTGGTTCTTGAGAGATTTAACTTATTCAGGGGCTGCTTTCAACAAAATTTCTAGAGGAAGTTTTTGAGTACAGTATTATTTGTACATGAGATGTATTCTTAACCCAAGAAGTGCGAACCACGTATTTATACGACAGGTAGAGCAAAGCCCTGCATGCGTCAATTGTGTTTATACGTGGAGGCCCCTCATTGCGCTGCGATATTTCTCACCATGTCACTTAAACTTGGAGTTTCTCTGCCGCTTAAACTTGGAGTTTCTCTGCCTCCGTTTTGTCAAATTATCACCATAATAACTATGCGCAGCATTACAGACACTCCTTCAAAAGGTAAAGGAAACTTTACCTAAAAGAACAGTGAGAAATTCCATGCCCAAAGATGAAATCCTCTTAAACAGAAGAAAGTAGCAGAAATCGAAGGCCACATCATCCTCTCAAGTCCTCTCAAGTGGTCTGAAACTGCAGTCAAAAGAAACCACACGTATGATGCGAGAGAGTATCAAATACATGCATTCCCTTTGTTTATACCAGATTGAATAATAACACAGACTCCCCTGACCATTTGACCCACTCAGCCCAGTTTCGTATTGACCAGCAATGAAGCTGTTGAGAGTATAAATGAACTGAGTTTGTATATCAGATAGCTCTCTTGTGCTCTCGCTTTGTGCCATCATTAGATCCTTGTATTATTTCTTTGTAGTCACTGCTGCTCCGTCATCGTCTGACGTCTCATCTAACAAGAATAATGTAAGTCCACGTGGTCACTTGGATGATAGCTTGTAGTTTACTTTGAGATTCTATGACGTAAACATAAATACACCTCTATGTGAAGTGGTTTGGTCCAAGCAGCTACATCAGGTTATGAACAAATCTGTAATGGGAATGGTCTGTGTGACAAGGGGTGATAAAATTGACACCCATATGAAATTGGCATGTCTTTGTGAATACAACCCCTTCTCGTACCATTGGCTCAATGTAAATATTATCACATGTGAAGAAAGGGTGGAGTTAGGGGAGGGATTAGAGGAAGATGTTGATCAGTAAGGTGGTCAATCTGGGCCTACATTGTGTCACTCAGAAGCCAAGGCGGAGTCTCTATAAAAACAAAAACCCTAAGGCTAAGCACTGGCGCCAACGATCCACACTGACAAGCTCGGCAAGGTGCGCTGCAGGGCGTTGTAGCCCTTAGGCTGGTTGCAGTTCTAGAGTTAATGTATGATTCCATGGACTATACTGTTGTTGATGTTTTAGAATTTCTATACTAAATGCATGGATTCCACTTATTTTCTTATGCCCATTAACTTGCAGCCCATCTTTCTGACATTTTGTCTGACATTTTTTTTCATTAACAGATTTACTTAGCAATTTTTGCTTTCCCATTTTGCTCTCTTATTTCTTACACTGCATATGTTTCCTTTTTTTGGGGGGCGTTTTATGTGACAAACTTAGCATATTTTTCTTACCACTGTATAGACTTCTGTTCTTCCAAAGGTGCTGATTTAAATTTTGGTTCCTCCATGAAAGGGCACTCTGATTTATCATAATTTGGTTCCACAGTAGACAAATACTTTCATTTATTGTGGAATTTTGAACATTATCTTTGATATGAATAATGTTTGTGTTTAGATGATTGTGTTGATCAGTATGTGTTACATGTATTTTATTTTTGTCTTGCTGCCGATGTGATAAGTACACAGCATTAGCTAGAGAATAGCACTACTAAGCATGACAGGGAAACACATTGTATATGGATCTGTTATGATGAATGCTGCAAAGACAGTCTGTGTTATATAGCACTAAGTACTGGCATGGTAACACATTATATGTATATGTGGATCTGTTATGATGAATCCTACAAAGAAAGTATATATGGCATGATCTTGCAGTCTTGTGATAAGTACATATCATTTGCTGGAGAATAGCTCAGAGCATTGACAGTATGATAGGAAAACACAGTTTATGTGGATATACAAAACTGATTGCCATGAAAAGAAGTACTCACATGTTGATGACATTAAGGGGGCTTGCATGTAGAAAATCATCAATTTGGGAAAAAATGCAATGTTTTTATTTTATTCTAAAAAGATACTATAATCATTATACAATTGGAAAATAAACTGTTTATGTTGAAAAAACATCTGTAAATGGCTAAAATATGAAAGTACAGCTTTGAAATTTGGCAGACTTCATCTCCATTCATATCTGCAAACACATGGTTACTTTTTGTTTTGATATATCGTGGGTGTCTTTTTAAATGATTTTTTAAAAAAATCATGGGCATCCTCAAAGCTTTCAATTGCTTAAATATTGACCAACTTTGAAGAGCACTGTAAGGTTAATTTATTACTTAGTCACCTTCTGAGTTAGCCAGCTATTTGATTTTATGTCTTTTGAGTACTATGCAGTGGAAAAAATCAAATGTCGTCATTTACTTTTGAAATGGTTGAGAAAATAAAATTACTTGTTAATTTTAATGTAAAAACCAATATGGCAACAATGTCCATGGCAACCATGCATTTTCTGGAATGTTTTCTCAAGCGAATCATCATTTCTTAACTTGTATGACATTATAGTCACATTAACTGCTTCATTAACCAAAATTTTTAAAAATTTGTTTTTTTTTTGCTATCCAGTCCCCTTAACAAATGTATTATTGAGACAAGTTTGGTCATATTCCTTATTAAAGTCCTTTATTTTTGTTTTCAGAGAAAGAGGAGTAAAATTTTGCTTACAATAATAAAATTGTTTACAGTATTTTGTTAAGGATCTATAGGCCCAAACGAATGAAGAAAAAATGATATAAATAATGAAATGTATAACATAAACTACATGTATTGTGAGAACTATATCTCAGTGGTCCTAGTCATTGTGGCCAAGTATTTTAGTATTTTGTTTCATAGATGTGATAAGTGCCTAATTGTTGTCATGATGTGTGTTTAACACTTTTTTATCAAAGAAAATCTTCACATGATTTATCACAAGAAAGAGGGAAATGAGATTATACATAGTCTGCTAGGTGCCATTCCAGCAAAGGCTGTCCAGCTATATCCATTGACACATTAGAGCAACATATGATATATCCTTATATTGTTATGTATGTTCACCTAATTTACTCATTTTTTTCCCATGGAAAGGTGGCATAAGATACACATGAAATTTCAATACAAAATGGCTTTGATAATAAGAAATCTGTGTCAGAGAAATAACAGTATTCAAGGATTCCTGCTTCCATATATATGTATATAAATGTGATAATGGGAGATTGTTTTGATCAGCCTTTTACTTCTCTTTGCTAGACACAAGAAGTGTTGAGCAAACAGCGTAAAGAAGAAAAGAAAAACATTTTACCCCTTCTCATTTGAAAAATTGATCATGAAAAATCTGAAGAAGAAAACAGTTTCCTTATATCAAGAATTTAAAAAAAAAAAAAAAATTTCATGATACACATTTCAAGGAAAGAGCACAAAGGTGACTTTTTTCTTCTTTGCATTGCTTGTTTGTGTCTGGCGAAGGCAATAGGACTGGTCAAAATGATCTCCCACTGTTGTCAACAACTTTAGTATCTTAAATAAAGCAGAACTTTGTCATTGTCCACTTAATTCTGAAAGAATCACTCACTCATTTAGAGAAAGAGTGTACATATGTCATGAAACATATAAGAGAAAGTCTACCACAAAAGGTGTCTCAGTTTATTAAATTTTGTCTTACCAAGTTCTTTCCAGTACATTCACAGTTTCATAATCTCCAGGAGAAAAAGCCATAGTCATACTGTCATAGTACATACAAAAGAATGCTGTTTTTGATCTTGTGGGGCTGCATTGTCTAAGAGCTGTGTCCTGTATGTTCTGAAAGACACTGAATTTGCCATGACAGAGTAATGTATTCCATTTCTGACCTTTGTAGTGTACTGTGCAGGAAAACTGTTTGAATTTGACCTAATTTTGTTTTGTTTCTGAATTGTTCTTTATAGCAGTGTGACTTTGATTTACACTGATTTTTTCTCTTTTTTTTTTTGTTGTTTCTTCTTTGTTAATTGACCACTTGATGATGTTTGCCATAATTTGCTATTTATGTAGATTTACTTTCAGTTTTGAAGTATATATCACAATGACTGTATTTCCCAGTAGCTCATCAGTTTTTCCAGTGAAACTACATGTAGTGTATTTATGAATGGTGATATACTGCATGTATAGAGTTGATATGTAGACTTATCTTAAAATACGAAGTATGTTAACACAGCAATCCATTCGTGCATTTAATGTATTTTTCCTAACATAGAAGAGTTCCGATGGTGCTGTCACATCCCATAATAGATGTGTAGATTTGCATGTAGATATAGTGCATGATGCAAGATGCAGGAGTGCCATTCTCTGTATCCTTCAAAATTAGATAACAATCAACCATAGATAAGTGTGTGAATGTGCCGACTTTGAGAATGGCCAAGAGTTGAGATTTGAATTAAGAAAAGAGACAGAGAATGGCCAAAAGGGAAGCAAGGTGTGTTGAAAGCGGATGGGAGGAAGATAATAGTCATATCTGTAGCATTAGATTGACAATCCCTCTTTGGAAGTCAGTCTGGACTTTAATATTGTTTGTACATGTAGTTGGTTTATAGGTTAAGTCTGTGCATGGTTATCAGTTGCAGGCATTGTTTGATAGATTCACACTGTCGTCATGCCTCCGGGGTGAAGTTTACTGGCAGCTGGCGTGCCTTTTGCCATAATGACTTCTCATCACTCATATATTTTGCATACTATGGCACAGTGTATCTTACAGTTGCAGTTACTGTAGCTTCACACTATACTATAAGTATAATTGTTCATGCTTGTGGACTTGAGTGACAGTGGGTGTGGGATGGCTGTTTGCTATGATATCTTATCGCTCAGGTATTACAGTGCAATGTGCATTTTACATTATTGCAATACATGGAAAGTGTACACAACTATTTGCAGTGACTGATAGATTCACACTATAGTTATGCCTGCTTGTGGAATAAGTGGTAATTGTTTTTAGCCTAACTTTTTGGGCTATGATTACTTATCATCCAGGTATTACACTGCAGTATATAATGTACATACATGTAGGTTTTGTATCTGTGATCTTTTCTCAGCACAATTATCATCTTAGATTTAGAATAACGATATATATATTATATATGTATTTTGAAAATAACAATACAGTAACTAATGCATTTTGAACAAGATGAGACACATGTATGTACAAATTACAAAAACAATTTGAAAGCATACATTCCCTTTGATTAGACATTGCAGAGTGAGCTTGTATCCTGTCAGCTCTGAAGTGAACAAGAAGTGAAATAAGTCTCGAGAACTATCAAAATAAATCCAAAACATTATTTGGGAAAATAAAGTTACCCTTATAATTTTTCTCCTTTTTGTTGCTTTGTTTCTAGATCTATTTCTATATAACTTTTTTTCTGAAAAAAAAAAAAAAAACAAGAGTGGAGGAGCCATGGTAGCCAGCAAATGGTTCACAAATGTAACTTAAATATAATATACCTCGGGTGTGAAAAAAAAAATAAACATAATAATAAAAACATAATGTGTTGTATAGTTATTAGAAACGCATCTTTAAGACGTATAGATAGATCGATTTACGTTACATAATCCAGGTTGAGAAAGAAGTGGAAAATATTTTGAGGTTCCGCAGATACTCGAGCCGATGAAGTGCACGAACGAGGCACTCCGAATAAAACGCACACGTAAGACATGTATGTATAATAATATACATGTAGTATGGAATTGTAGTAAATCCATGCGATAACTATAAATGTTGACTTTTGAAGTCGACGAATCGCGGCGGCGCACAAACTCTACGCCTCAATCATATCTGTTTCCCTTCGGTGTAAACTGCAGGAAAGCTCAACAGACAAGATCTGGGCAAGAACAGTCACTCGGGATTGACTGATGACATCTCTAGAGGAATCAGTATACTAAAAGATTTTTGTGAGACCTATTTAATGGTAGCATGTGAAGGACCAGCATCAATCTGGCGAGAATAATGTCGGCACCGAAGAAATGTATTTCTTTTAAACAGATCCAAGCATTGGTTGTTTTTCATAAAAGATCACTTGAGCGCTGTGATTCTTTTGTGCCAATACTCTTGTGGTTTTTTCACGATTGTGTGCCTTTGAGTTTGTTGCGTTACTTTTATTTTATTTTTATCTTTTTTTTTTCTCTTGATTTCTTTGTCCAAATCACATTTTCGAGGTCGGCTTATATTTTTTCATGAATTAAACAAAAATGCATTTTAAGCAACGAGATTCACTGTCTTGAGTTAATTAATGCTATTTGCTAACACCATTCTATCCATCCGTCCATCCATTCATCCGTCCGTCTGTCCATCCATCCATCCATCCATCCATCCATCCATCCATCCATCCATCCATCCATCCATCCATCCATTTGGACACCAAGTGGAAGTAGTTTCAAATGTTGAAATGTATGTAACATTTGGCAGTGACAGTCAAGTGTTTTTTTTTTTTGCTGTCCTCACACACTGATACTTTCATAGTTTTGACTGAACGCAACACCTTATGGTAGAACTGCAATGTTTAAGACAGAAACCAAACTGATGGGCCGCCAAAATATATTCAGCGCACTTGAGTCTTTTGGATGCATTTACATGTATATCCATTCCTTTGCAGACATCAAAGCATCAGTGATGTACCACTGTCTAGACGACAACGAAACACGCATACACTAGACGAATTAAAAGTATTGATCAATTTGAAAATTTAATGACCATTAAGGTCTTTATCTATACAGAACTTTCACTAATCACACGATTAGTCTCGTCGGTTTCAGTTTGCAACACATATAGCCAGCAAATTCATGTGTTCAGGCTTTGTTTTCCATCAATACTGACTTGCCGACCATCAGCAAGAAATTAAACATCAAACTAGGAAGTGACAGCAACAGCAACGAGTAATTTCAGTAAAGCGTAGATCTGCTTCTTTTGTTTTTGTTGTGTTTCGCATCTTTAATACCAAAATGACAACAGTAACCCCGCGTTCACACCAGAGATCCGTTTTCGTTCGCTCGTTTCCTGAACGTTTGTTAACGTACGTTAACCAACGAGAGGGTGTTCACACCGTTCATTGGTGTTCATTCGTGAGAGCGCCCTCTGCAAGCCTGGACGTCAAAAATAAAGTTCTTGTTTTGTTCTGGTTAAAAGAGAAAATGAAGCGGGAGAAAAAGAGAAAGTATTGAGTGCATCTCATATGTGCAGAAAGACATTTGCTTGGCGAGTTTCACCATTTGGTACCACAAATTCTATTAAATGAAGACAAGTGTTGTCATACATTCCAATGAGACCAAACACATCTGACAACCTGCTTCAGCTGCCTGAACTTGACTCACACCCCCTCCCCCCTCTTCCCATTGTCTATTATCGCTGGGCGCACCTCTGATCACATTGCACACGGGAGTTTACGGGAGATATTTTACGGCGGCGGTAAAACAGATTTCACGCACGAATGTTAACGTTCGGAAACGAACGATTACGCGAGTTCGGTGTGAACACCACTAGGTGATATAGAAAGATTAACTTCGTTCGTTCGTAGTCGTACAAATGAGAACGAAAACGGATCTCTGGTGTGAACGAGGGGTAACACACAGTAACCGGAACAGCAACAAGAAGTAACAACAATGACAGCATCGACAACAGTAATGAGCCTGGTTATTATCCTTTTTCCACATTTTTAGGCCATTTCTCTCGACGTCAATCGTTATAATAACTCAACAACAATAAACAAGAACATGAATAAACCTGGTTTGATTATTCACAAGCCCGTTTAATTTCCGGTTGTAGTAGTTACGGTTAAGGTTTATTTCATATTTCACCCGTCAGCGGGCGGCTATCTCGGCGGAGCTATAGTAGTGGGCTAGCTCTATTGACCACCGCCCGTGCAATGCAGATGCAACAGCAATAAGTCGCTTGAGCCTTGATGACATTATTGTGGTTACTCGACAGTATCTTGTATCCCCTGAAAAACTTCTGAAGAGAGACAGGTTGTGTTCACAATCACTTTGAAGAAAAACTGAGGTGGCAAAATAGCCAGACTTCCTCTGTCTTATCAAAGCAAATAATAATTTTTTTTTTTTTAAAAGTAGGCATAAGATATAAGAATAGTAGCGACGGGCATATATTTATATATGCACCTCACCGCCAAATCGCTGAAGTGCTTTCCAGAACTAATCCGTTTTATAGCCACACGCATACAAATGCGTCCATGCAAACAGTGGTACCGGCATAAATACACATGTATAATCATCATATGGCATATAAATATGGTCATAGCTATGCTGACATACACCGTTTAGTGCAGTCAAAGACATGCATGTACTTAGTCAAGCTTTAGACATGGCTGACAACCATATCAGAGGAGTAGCTGATACAGGCGTCGTATGGTCAATTGTGCTTTGTCTCTTCACCTGTTTATCTTGCTCAAACTCAGACACCTTGTATCACAACTTGTGGCTCGGCAATTTTGTTTCGTTTTTCTTGGTTTATTTGTTTTACGATATACTGGAAACTGTCTTATTTTTTTTATATATTGCATGATTCTTTTCTCGTAACAGAAGAACTTGCACAGTCTTACTCTGTCAAGAGACGACTCTCTAATACTTTAGATCCAAAAGACAAGAAATTCTATCATGCCATTTTTTTTTTTTCTAACAACTAAAACCAAGTTGAGTTGTAGAAGATCCCACGTGAGCCTTGACACAGCTGAAAAACAAGGAGAATACATATATTATTTAAGCATCCAAGGTGTGATACTGTGACAAAAGGTCGTGGCCTTTTGTCCTTTGGAATAATTGGAAATACCATCATATTCAACACTTTTGATTGATATACATGTAATTTGCTTTTGTCTCCTTTCAAATTTATTTTAGTGCATTTTTATATACCTACAAAAAATGTACGCTTTTTCCTCAGCCACTATTAAAATTTATGAATGGGAAAACGATGTTTGAATGTGATGCCATGAACAAGAGACAAAAATGCATGTAGTTTGTATATGAAATAAATTATAATGCTTTCGCCTCTTCCTAACTTTCTGTTCGTACATTCAAGCCCCTTTAGGATTACACAGCTCTTACAAGTTGTCTCATTGGTAAGAGTATTAAAATCAGCTATGAATTAATGCTGTCGTTTTGGAAAAACCGGGCATTCATTTTGATAGCTAGTGCATGAAAATTCCTCTTGATTTTTGCCACTGAATTTGTAGCCTACGAGTTCAAACTGAAACGTTTAAACACTCTGAAAGAGACACTGTTACTAATGATTCTGAGCGTTCATTTCAGCAATCTAAACAAGGATGATTTTTTTTTTTTAAATATGGAAAAAATGTACAAGCAAATGTGTTTCAATTTAGCAGCAAGAAGGAAACTAAAATAACAAATATACGGTCAACACCATCACTGCCAAAACGAAACGAAATAAAACAAAACAAGATCATATACATTTTAAAATCCGTCCCGACTTATCTCTTTCCATAGACCGTGGAGAGTTCTTACGTTCAAGGAACTTCCTGCAGAAATGCATATGATATCCCCTTTATAAATGACTTGCTTTCAGAAACAGGTGGAAACTAGGAGTTTTGGATCAAAGTGTTTCTGGGTTTAAGAAAACAAAACAACACAGGACCGATTAAAGTTCAACGGAACAAATTACCATCGATATCAGTAATGCGGACCCAAGAAAAATAACAACGAATCAACAAACCCACAGGCAGTAAATGAATTTCCTTTTCTGTAAGTGGTGCTGACTGGCGGCATATTATTAATAGTAGGTCTATGTATGAGAGCGAGTTAGACAGGAAGAGAGAGAGAGATAGAGGGAGGGAGCAAGGGCAGAGATTAGGGGGGGGGGGGAGGGTGTGAA
>JBCEWB010000003.1:1822554-1834914 GCA_039654565.1 Peronia peronii
CCCCCCCCCCCCCCCCCCCCCCCCCCCCCCCCCCCCCCCCCCCCCCCCCCCCCCCCCCCCCCCCCCCCCACCACCCTAACCACGGTGATAAACTGCAACCAGTAACAAGCTCAGTCTGATTTCTACTCAGTTCAGTCGTTGATTGGAAACTGGTTTTTATAAGAAAAAGAACACGAAAATGTATTATATTTTTCACCTGTCTCCACCCCCCCCCCTCCTCCTTAAACAGTGTCTTAGGTTAAGTACAGGATGTAAAAGAACTTTTTTGTTTCTTTGACTCCTTGCCTCGTTTAAAAGCTTGAACTCGGTTCTCATAATTTACAGAATTTGCACACAGCCCCTTCTGTTCCCTTCTTCAACTAGACAATATATTTTGTTGTAGCTATTTTCAAAATATTTGTAATTTGTCATCCAACACAAACATCTTGTTTATAGAATCCCCATTCACAGAGTGGGTTCTTGTACATGTAGTGGGCAGATGAGACTGTAGTATTGTAGTAAAGCTGTGAACCTCATGTTTGATTGATAACTCTCCTTTCTGCTAATGTTTCTGGTTCTAAACGATTCTAACACAAGATGAAAAAGTAAAGTTCTTTCAATCATTGAATGGAATGGATTCCAACTAGCATGGATTTACATGACAAACTCAACCCCTCAGGCCACAGGGAGGAAAACATTTTACACTTCCTCTTTGCCTCACAGCTTAAATTGTGAAACGATTTTGGGGTTGAGTTGTTTTTTTCTTTTTCTGATTTTGGCTGTGCTAGGATGAGCAGTTTTGCTGTCTCGTTGATTAGCCATTGCTGTCTGACCCTCAGCCTAAGCTGCCCAGTTGGAGCTGGATGACCATAGCAATTGATGTCTTTGAGCCCACATCCAGCTCACCACCAGAACAGTCATCACACTCGTCTTTTCTTTCTGTGCCTTTCAATCCTTACACAGTAGGATTATCTCGACTGCTTTAAGAGGCTACTTGTTTACATTTATTTATTTTTTTGTAAGAATTTCTGTGGGTAGAAATTTGGAATTCAGAAATTTTGCCTGGACACTCTACCTACTCTTCATCGATTTTGAACTGCCAAGGGTTCTTTAACATGCATAACGTACACACAGGACCTCCGAAATATATCTGCCCCTATCCAAGAAGGCCTGATGTCTGGCTTCCCTACCCACAGGAAGCCAGGGGACCATTGAGTCACTGAAAAAAATGCAGGCCTTTGATCTTCGTGAGCTTCAATCCCCCAATGGGAGTTCCCGTGAGTCGATTCCTTCCACTACCTCACCGATGTGAATTGTTTTCACGATGAAGCAGACGCCAAACCACATAGCCACGGCAACCCCTCAATCATCACACTCTGTCTGTTGCAAGCTCACACAACGGAGGTCAGTAACTCAAAAACAAAACTTTTTTAAAGCTATAGTATAGCAGAAGCAAAGATTCAGCGAGAGAGAGAAGGCTCTGGGCCCTATTTCCTTCTCTTACAACCAAGGACAAAAATGTTTCTGATCCAAAAAGTATTGTCCACGCACATGCCCAATAGTTTCAACATCTTGTTTCCAAGGTGAATATCGGGTTATGATTATCAAACAGGATGCTGGCAGCCATAACATTAACAAAATGACGTTGCAACATTCAAATACTGCTCAGAGTTGCAACTTCAAACAAAACATACGACTAGTGTGGACAGAAGCTGTCGTATCAGTACTGGTAAAAAATGAAACTGACAAAGGTGAAGGCCCCGAATTCTACTGAAATGAAAACTAAAACAAGTTTCTAAGTTCTGAATTAAACACTGAGCACGGCTGTCACAATACAAACACCAACACTGCGTCGCCTCTTATGTCATGTACTATGCTGACAACATAGTCTGCAAAACTCCACAACCTGGGGTACACATGTACTTTCACTTTCTCAAAAATCCAGTGTCATAAATTTGCGACAGTTTCTTCTGCTGCTGTGATCTACCGGAATCGCTCTCATCTGTTCCAACCTGTGATGAGTGGACTTGCATGTCCAGCCAGACATCAGGGCTTATGTGAAATCATTTTTCACAGCCTCAACAGCTGTCAGGAAGTGAACATGAACTCCAGTAGAACATGTAACCAAACACAACGTCAACTGAAGTCAGAACAGATTTGTTCCGCTAAGCAAACGGCTGGAAATCCCCGTCTTATTTTAGTAGGGGGTACAAACACTCCAAACTGTCACTGACATAGAAAAACATATAAAAATGCACGGGACCAGTGACAACTGTTCTTGGATCTCGTGGTGGAGCGGCAACAAACATCAGTGAGTGTTTTATTTTTAGCAGAGGGGTACAAACACTCCGGCTGGGATTTCCAGGTTTTTGCTTGGTCGAATATATATGAATTATTATTCATCATAATCATTTCCTGTGGTGAACATTCAAAGTCACAGCTGAATGATTAATGAATCTTGCTGGACCCTAAGCTTTGTATGAAGTTCTCACACACTAAATTTTCTCTGTTCATCCGGAAATATCCCACTCTCTTCAAATCATGACTGTCACCATCTGTACCTTGACTTACAACATCAACAGAAACTGAAAATGCAGACTAACGAACAAACTTTCGAGTTGGCCACAGAACTTACACAATGTCAACATTACTGAATGTCTGCAATATATAATCCTGCCATCTCAGGTTCCAGTATCTGTATTCTAATCTTATCATCATCACAACTCTAGAAGTAACAGTTAACAATGCTTGACCATTCTGTCATACTACAGAACTGAAAAACAGGCCATGTCTGTCTGAATAGCTCCTCAAGCATTTACAGACCAGACCAGCCCATGTCTCGACCTCAACTATATAATGTCTTCCTTCAAGCTCATGACCACTGGTGATAACTTAGTACAATTATGACATCTATCTCACAGCACGAGTCATAAGTTTTACCAAACGTAGCTGATCAAAAAGAAAAAAACTTGCTGGATTCAATTTGCTTTTTGAATTCGATTCAGTTATTTTAATCTTGGTTTCCTGTACTGGCTATAGACTTTTTATAGTGAGACATTTTCAATCAATAATTGTTTGGAACAGCAGCTTCAAAGAATTCTATAATTTTTTTTTTTTGGTTGACATTTCCTGTAAATGTTTGTATTTTTGAGGAAACTCATGACGTTGGTTTGACTGAGGTTTATGTGTATCAAAGTGATTGCTCCCAATCAAAGTGTAAGGATGTTCATGCAATTCTTGTCGAAATGCTGATTAACTGTCTGGTAATAACAACTATTTCTCTAAACAACTTATCCCAGTATACATTTGTGTTCAAATTAAACACCCTAAACATGTGAGTTGCATGGTAACACAACAACTGGAGAGGTTTGGCCTAAGACTAGTCTCTCTAGAACAAATCTTTCCCAGGATGAACTGAGCCAATGTCTTGACATTCATAGTCCACATTTTTGATACTGATCATAAATTTAAAAGATAAAGTACCTTTCCTTTAACTCCTTCGATTCCTTTAGGACATATGCTGTACAGCCCTGAAGTAAACAATTTATTGTACTGAGCTGTACAATGTACGTCCCATAAGAAACTGAAACACCCGTTCCCATTCAGCAGTTGGACGTCCGTCATACAGCCTTTCTTTAAGCAGCAATAACTTTTCTGTTTACAAAGTTTACGAGTTCTGGCTACAATTTTATGAAGTCCAGGAGTGCTGAAACATAGTACTCAGGTTTTTATACTGCTAGCACAATCACAGTGACTGCAGTAAGACTGTAAACATCAATTTAGATCTAGATGTAGATCTCGTAATTCTAGGCCTAGTGCAGTTGCTAGCACTTCTTCATTACAAATGAAAATTATCTGGCCTTGAAGGCTATAAAATGAAAGGTCATTATATTACCTTTCATAAAATATACAACTTTACCTAGTTAGCTTCATTAGTTTTGCTGTTATACCCAATCAAAGAACACAACCACAAAACAATGAAAACCCCTACGCAAACTGGAACCAGAGCCCGAATATTTAGTGTTGTTGCAAAAATTAGCAAAAGCCCTACCTAGCGAAAGGATTAAATTAACAAAAAAAAAACACAAAAAAAACCTGCAATGTGCACAGGAAGCAGTGCCGGCTGGCCGAAGAGCTGAGCCAGTGTTAATTCTCAAAACTTTCAGGTTTTACTAACAATGACAAAGCCATGAGAAAAACCACCACATTTTAAAGTGTATGAGAGCCCATTATAACTTACACCACAGCCAATGTTCTTGAAAGCGAATTAAAAGAAGAGAAAGGATCCCATACCAATAATCAGGGATGTCAAACTGTTGTCACAAAAAAGTCAGACAATTCTGCCACCCCCCCCCCCCCCCTTCGTATTTTATCACCAGTTACATAAGACTAAGACATTTTATAAAATCTATGGTTTTCATGCTAGAAGTTTTCATTGTTTTGAGAGAAGTTTGTAAGTTTTCACAAGATCTTGGGATGGAATTATAAAATCAGAAATATACAACTAGTGGAAATTCCAAGAACTAAAAAGATACCACAGGCAATGCCGTCATCATAATCATCAAGCTTAAC
Source organism: Peronia peronii (assembly GCA_039654565.1). Lineage (NCBI taxonomy): Eukaryota > Metazoa > Mollusca > Gastropoda > Systellommatophora > Onchidiidae > Peronia > Peronia peronii. The sequence continues at coordinate 1,827,106 of JBCEWB010000003.1, forward strand.
TAGACTAGAACTATTTTCTAGATCTTGATCTACATCGCGAACAGCTGCCCTCTTACACTAGTCTTTCTGTTGTCAGTTCTCTGATGTGCTGATTTTACATCAACAACCCTCACGTGACCACTCAACTGCATGTTTCAGGTGTGAGGAATTAAGCGCTGCGAACTTCGATCTCAATCTTCAAACAGCCGTTGAGCAACAGTCCGACTATCATCCAAGGTATGAGGATAACTCTTTCGTACTTCCGGTTTCACTATCATTGTGCAGAATCTGTATCACAAATTATTTTATAAAACCGTGATTGCCTTGTGGATTCAGTAGGCCTACAGTAAAAGTTGGCAGTTGGTCAGACAAAAGTAGGAAAGTCGGCAATGACCAAGAAGTCGGAATTCCGACTGAAGTCAAAGTAGGAAGTTCGACATCACTGAATAATGCTTATTTCAAATATGAAGCCACAATCATCATTCAGAATAGATTTTACATTGCATCTTTAATTATAACACATTAAATTAAAATTATGACTGAAACCCATTTAGAATAAAAATGGCCGAGCCAAACTTATTGTTAAATAATAATATAATCTAAGTTGGAAGCAGTTCCTGATGTCATTGACAACATGCGCAGTCCATGTACAGCTTTTCACATTTGCCCTAGTCTGGTGTAGATACACAAATCTAACATTTTATGTGATCTGTCATGCCAATGCCAAACTAACAACAAATAAACCTATGAGTTCAGAACAAGTGGGAGTGTTGATCAAGATCTACATCTGGCTCACTCAAACCACTGTCTATGTATGACTTCCTTATGATGTCACAAAATACTTTTGTCGAGCCCATGGGCTGAAGTACAGATCTAGATCTAGTTAAAATCAGAACTGATAACAGTAGGTAGTGTAAGACTACTACAGAGCGTCTGAATATGCTATACAATAAGATGGATTTGCCATGGCAAAACATTACCTTTATTGTCATAAATCCCAACTTTTATCATGAAAACACAGAGGAAATGACTCAATATACAGGACAGCAGAAACAGCTGCTGAAAACAGAGAAACTGTCTGGTTAGATCGGACAGCCCTTCCTCTATCACATGACCATGTATGATGAAATTAATATCCACCACTCCTCTTTTTTTATTTTTTTTTTCGTTTGTCATCAAAAAAGTAGAAATCTAGATCTAGAATGAAACACATCTCTGACATCTTTCCCGCAACTTTGGTAGATCTAGAATAGATCTAGAATCTAGATGTTTCAGTGGACCTACACTACCAGTACCATCAATACGTTATGTGTAATGAAAGAACGTGTAATCAATTAATCAGTAGATGTGAAGATCCGTGTCCTTGAGGACATAAGCCCAAGGTTTTTGTGGAGAGACACACCTCCAGGCAGGAGAGAGAGGGAGAAGGTTCGGCCCTCAGCTGGCAGTCAGGGGTGTGACCCGATCAATGGACTAACAGACACAACACGACCTGCCGAAACCTTTCTCCTCGCTCCTGCCTACACTCGCGGCCTCAAACCTGACACTCTACATAGCGCTATCGGACCATGTAACTCAATTTTTACCCCAGTCACACTCTGAATATCTGGGACAATCACCAAAGTGGATGGCTAGGCAGTGGAAGTGGAAGCTGTTGACCTCTGACACGTTTTAGGCCACCTCTACTCCGGCCCACACTGAAATGAGGACACACCATCTCATAATGTCCGATCAGCCACGAGGGTGAAAATGGCCACAGTTGTTTACAAAACCACAATATCTAGCGCGGTATGCTTACTGATTATACCATTAGGTTCTTCCTTGGGCGTCATTTCTGCGATGTCGTGTATACTGACGTGCGATGAAGCGCTTGGGGTAGGTTGTCTGCCGGGTAGAAGGGGATGCCCTGAGCCGAGGACTGCAGCTTGATGAGCGTGATGGTCATCGTTTGACCGCTCCGCGGAGGTTCCTTCAGTCAGATCCAGAATTTCGCTAGTCTCGATCATAACACAGCACAATATTTCAGGCCAAGACTGCCTCCTAAAGTCATATTTCGGACTGGCGGGATCAAAAGAACGAAATAGATCCTTCTCAGCTGATTTGTTTATATAAAATCCATCGCGATCAGACGTGCGGTCTGTGCACTTTCCCAACGCCAGTGCCTTCTGGCCAGCTCCACTGCGCATGCGCTACTGGGTCGAACTAGGTCAAGCTGAGATAGCTGTAAACACAAAAGGTCGAAGGGAACTCGCACTGAATTACAAAACAATTGTAAGTATCCCCATTCTTTACATATTTTCTAGTACGAGTACATTTATTCCATCAACTTCGTTGTCTATAAAACGTCTATAACCGACAATACATTTCCCTGCCATATTGGCCTGTGGTAAAATATCGTGTTCCAGTCGCCTGTGTTTACACTGAATCCCTTCGATGTGTGGCACATGCGTGCAACCTGCAGCAGGTTCAAAGACCTGGAGCTGTGGCCTGGATGGGCAATAACCGTGAAAATCAAGCCAAAACTTTCCAGATATCATGAATTGCTTCCCCATAACCCCATGCATTATCAAAATTTCCCTACACCCAAAAACAAATTGACATAATTATTAGTACGAATTCCCATCGCGTCTATAGGGTGGCTATTTATGTGAATTTAATAAGCTCGTATCGTTTGTTTGTTGATCCGTTGATGATAAGTTGAGTTTTACCTTTCGCCTCCATGTTGTTTTATTTCATTAATAATTCATGGGAATCGTGTCAATGACTTACAGTGCCGTTTTATCTCATTGTGAAAGTAATAATGGGAAACACACACACACACACACACACACACACATGAAAGCTGAAATTATCTGGTACTGACAGGCACATCATAACGACAATGAATAGCCTAACCTAAATTGGACAGATAATATTTTCATTATTGGAGAGAAAAAAAAAAACGAAAAATAATGGCATTACTGAAATATTCATGACAGACCTAAAGTCGTTAGTCATAAACGGAGTTTTCCTTCTATCTAGACTTTGATTCTTTATTTTTCAGAAATGAGTCACCACATTATATATTATATATTTTTATCTCATGAGAACAGGGAACACACATACATATACACACAAAAAAAAAGGGGGAGGGGGGAGAGAGATTCTATCAAATCTGAAATAAAAAGAAAAAGAAGAAGGAGTAGAGGTGGGGACAGGGTCGGAAAGAAAATAGGATAAAAAAGTAGGTGAAAGTGTATTGTGAATGAGAAGCAGAATCAGCGTTATGACCTACTTCCGACCTTGCTAGCTGGCCACTCTCAGCCGGACGTCACGGTTCACTAAACTTTGGAGATCGGTGACCGTGTTGTATTCAGGTCAAAGCGGATGTGTTCACGCCGAAACCCTTGGACTGTGTCGGTGCCAGTCGGCAGGATGGTGTCCCAACACTTGCCCAGGTTACAGCACGGTGACAATCATTGAGTATTCTCGTATCTGAAATCTGACATTACTCACATGGAACCAGCAGTTTCAAAGGTCGATGATTCCTTGCAAGATTACGACAAATGACAAGTTTTCAAAGACTGTTAATGTTGGATCGGATTTATTAGACCTCTTCTCACTTTACTGAGCAAGCTGTCTCAAAAGCTGAGCTTGTTCCTTTAATGGCTGTGCCTTTACAGACATTACGCTCTTTATACGACTTTCAACCTCCTGGGGCTGGTTATCTCGGCCCTTTGCAGAGACATGACACGTGTGTTGATGGAAGAAATGGTGCAAAATATCTTACACATGCTGTTGTTTTGTTTTCGTGCGTTGTTGTTGTTGTTGTAAAACTGCTCCTCTTGTAGTCTTGCGTCCGCCACGGAGATACTTGCCTATTGTCATCAATTAATATCATGACTGTATCGATGTCTTGGCATTATTCATCATCATCCTGTGTCATCTCTTTCGAAGTCGACTTGAAATGACTCGCCATTTCTCTCTATCCTCTTCTCTTCTAGTGCATTCCTCCAAAGATAGATTCGTCCAGTCCTTGATAATTATCATCCGTCCACATTCTCCGCTGTCTTCCTCTCGCTGGTTTTCCCTCGATCTTCCCTTCCAGTCTATCCTTACAGATGGTGTTGTGTCGTTTGATGTGACCAAAATGTTGTCATTTCCTTTTTTGAATTATTGTCAGTATTTCATATTTCAAAATCTTTACGCTACGTAACAGTCTTCTCCTGATGTGTGCAGGAACCCGCCCCTCCACCTGTAGGCCTCTGCTGTTATCACTAAAGAACATTCCCAAACATTTTCACACCAAAAAACAGGAAACAAACAAAAAAGTTGGTTACAGTTCTAGTTTTAATATCTTCTCGGCATGGTGTTCAGCGGCTGGCAGGCAGTCTCGGCACGGTGCTTAGCGGCTGGCAGGGAGTTGGAAATACATGAGTCGAACTGTCCGAAAGTTTGATGGATGACGCACAGGTGGACCAACAGATCGCGGGGCCTCTCATTCAGCGAGCCAGGTATCGGGGCTCCAGTAAACTGGGTCAATTGCATGCTACACAGATCTATGTGGCCGGCGACATTTGACAACTCTACACACATCTGTTCTAAACAACGTATTCCTACTGTGTATATCTAGACTGCACAAATACTAACATGGAAGGGGATGGTATATTAAGAACGGTTCTTCCCACCCCTCCCCCCTCAATAAATAAATAAAATAAAATTCCTGAAACAGAGAAGGAGAGAGAGAGAGAGAGGGACAAATACATATTGCAGATTGTAGTGATAATGATAGACTGGAGACCAAGTGAAGATAACAGAACCAATGGCAGCCAGACGAAGTGGTCAGCGGTAAGGTTGGGGACCTGAGGTCAAGCAAGAGGTCAAGGTTTGGGATCTGAGGTCAGACAGGAGGTGAAGCTTAGGTAACCGAGAGGCCGGGGGTGAAGGTTGGGGATGTGAGGTCAGACAGAGGTGAAGTCGAGGATCTCAGGTTAGGCAGAGGTGAGGGTTGGTTATTTGAAGTCAGGCAGAGGTGAAGGTTGAGGACCCCTGGCCCACAGGTCTGTTCCTGCGACATCTCAAAATCCCAGAATGACCAATTCAGTTATAGGATTTCTCTTCCTCTTCTCCATCCTCATCCCCTTTTTCTTTTCATGTATTGCCCCCCCCCCCCCCTTCCCCCCGAGGCTATTGCTTGCTATATCCACTCTGTCTGCAGATCCAGTATAATCACAGATTAAGGAAGGTATGAAATGTAGGCCGGTGCAGATTGTGCCGGGACATCTTCTCAAGGATTGGCATGCTGTGTAGGCTGGAGGTTATAGGGCAAACTCCAACACGGAAAGCGCTCCCATGGAGACTAAAAGAATCGCTTCAAAGATACACGGAAAGACTTTCTGAAGGCGTTCAACATCAGCCACGACACGACTGCAATGGACAGACCAAAGTGACGATCAGCTGTCCACAAAGGGCCCAAATTCTGAGAGACCAACAGAATCGATACAGCAGAGCAACTGCAGACAGGCTAGGAAACGCAGTGTCAGCAAAGTCTCTGACAGCCGCCACCATCCCCTGTCCACAATGCGTCAGAACCTTCCAGGCGCGGATTGGCCTGATCAGCCATCTACGCGCTCACAGAGCCCAACCCACCGACCCCCAGGATGACTGGATGATTCTCGTCGATCCCGACGGACGAACCAACAGACTGGAGGTCCATCCACACCGCCGGGCATCTCTTCTGTCTGGTCAGTGGGACATGGGAAATCCTTACTCAGGACTGCCCACCAAGGAGAAGTCACGCTGGCGAGGGTGCCGCTTCCTATAAACAAAGCAGATCAGAGAAGCACAGAGGAAACGAGGCTATACACGTAAATCCAGAGCCAACTCCCAAGTCCAGAAACCAACACGTATATGTCATCTGCGGCCGAGCTTTTTATTTGTTGGTTTTCTTAAGCCTTTCACTCCAAGGAAAATAGGATTATCTCAGCTTTAAGAGGCTGCCTGTTTTTTTGGTGACAATTGTTTTGGGTAGAAATTTCGAATTTGAAAATTTTGCCCGGACAGCGGCAGTCCGCCTACTCTTCATCGATTTTTAACTTTAATGTGCTAACGTACACACCGGGCCTCCGAAATATATTCGCCCTTATCCGAGAAGGCTAGACGTCGGGCTTCCCTACTCAGAGGAAGCCGGTGGACTATAAAGCCGCTAAAAAAAAAAGGCAGGTTTTCGATCTTCGTGTCCTTCCATCCCCCAGTGGAGAACCCAAGAGTCGATCACACAACCTCACCGACATGAGTTTTCTTCACTATGAAGCAGACTTCAAACCACATAGCCACGGCGACCCCCGAGGCCGAGCTTTCCCTACAGGGATCGGTGTGAGCAGTCCCAGCCGGACACGTTAAGCGTGATATTTCTGGTCATGGTCGGAAACGACCTAGGAGAACAAAAACAACGGTCAGTGGTATGTCCTGCAGGTCTGTCCTCCACCATTTCTAACCTCCCCCATTCCTCCCTCACACACACACATACACACACAACCACGCCCTAAGGCAAACATTCCTCTACTCACACATCAGGCTCGAGTCTACGTGTGGTTTGTAAACAGCTACTGTTCTGATTAATCTCCTACCTCCATTCTGTGTCTAGATGTTCCCTTAGCCTTCTCTCTCTCTCTCTCGCTCTCTCTCTCTCTCTCCTCAGTGTCTTTATCTATCTCTCTATCTGTGTCTCTCTGTCCATTTATTTTCTCTCTATCTGTCTGTCTCTTTCTTTCTCCTTCAATATCTGTCTCTGTCTCGTTCCGTCTCTGTCTGTCTCTCTCTTTTCTGTCTCTCTCTTTTCGGTCTGTCTCTCTCTTTTCGGTCTGTCTCTCTCTTTTCGGTCTGTCTCTCTCTTTTCGGTCTCTCTCTCTTTTTTCTGTACGTCTGTCTCTCTTTTGTCTGTCTGTCTCTCTCTCTTTTCTGCCTGTCTGTCTTTCTTCTCTCTGTCTCTCTTCTGTCTGTTTGTCTCTCTCTTCTGTCTGTCTCTGTTTTTCTGTCTGTCTGTCTCTCTCTCTTTTCTGTCTGTCTGTCTCTCTTTTTCTGTCTGTCTGTCTCTATTTTTCTGTCTGTCTCTCTCTCTCTCTCTTGTCTGTCTGTATGTCTCTCTCTAATCTTTTGTGGATGTCGCTCTCTCTTTTTCTGTCTGTCTGTCTCTCTCCCTTTTCTGTCTGTCTCTCTTCTCTCTGCCTGTCTCTTTTTTTTCTGTCTCTCTTTCTTTCTCTTTGTCTCTTTCTCTTGCTGTTTATCTCTCTGTTTCTTTGTCTCTGTGTGTCTCTCTGTCTCTCTTTTTCTCTCGCTGTTTGTCTCTCTCTTTCTTTGTCTCTGTCTGTCTGTCTGCCTCCCTCTCTCCCCCTCCCCCTCCCCCCATCCCCTGTTCGCCTGGCCGTGTTCATAACTCAGATCCTAGAGCAGTGAGAGTCTGCCTGGAAGTAGGGGAGCTTTGCCTCGGTCTAGGCCTTTGCTCCAGGCAACGACAGACAGACGGATAGACAGACAGAGGGATAGACAGACAGAGGGATAGACAGACAGACGGATAGACAGAGAGAGGGATAGACAGACAGACGGATAGAGTGACAGACGGATAGACAGACAGACGGATAGACAGACAGACGGATAGACAGACAGACGGATAGAGAGACAGACACACAGACAGACACAGAAACAGACAGACAGTGGTGGTGGTGATAATGGTGTTAGTGGTGGTTTTGATGGTGGTGATGGTCATTTGCTTTCGTGTACAGCAATACCCTATGTACATTTTATATGTTTTCATTATTGCCCCGACGAAGAGCCAAGCGGGCTCGAAAATTT
>JBCEWB010000003.1:1838969-1849211 GCA_039654565.1 Peronia peronii
CGGGATCTGTCAGGATTCGAACCCAGAACTTCAGATCCGGAGTCCGACGGCCCAACCGCTAGGCCACCGACACCACCAATATGGTAGTAATAAAGAATTCTTTGGTGCCCATCACTGAGGATCTGTGTACATTTGATCTCGATAGTTCACTAAAGATACAGTGTAACCTTAACTGTGCGGCGTAGGCTCCCAAATCGAACAAACAATACTTTATCCAAGAAATATTTGTCCCTCGGCCAGTCGAAATGAGACGTAAGTCGCTGGGCTAGAACCGAGAAATCGGGCTATTAATGTGATGAGGGTGGTCAGACATCGAAGGTTTTTTTTTTGTTGTTTTGCAGAAATCGAAAGTGCATTCATTTCTGAACAAGACAATATCGGTCTTACCCTCGATTTTTAAATATTTCTTCATTAAAATCGGGTTTTTGTGAGGTAGGTATGGACATTTATTATGCGTTCGACTGTTCATTTAAACTCGATTCTCTCGGAATTTTGATCATTCCTGGAGGTCCCTCCTTGTCTCTTTAAACTGCAATATCTCTGGCTAGAATAAAACTAGCTCAAAACTTTTTTCACCACCTGAAAAGGTATGAAATAAACTTTCACATGATACCCAAAAACCCCATATGGTGAAAACTCGACATACGTCTCATTTTGACTGACTACGAAACATTTGTCCCCCCCCCCCCCTTCCCCGTCCACTACCTTTCCCCTTTTCGCTAGAGCTCTAAATTAAATTTTGATTGAAGATATTTTAGGAACCGCTTAGTTCTCTTTTTCTCGACCCCCTGGGCTTATTTTGCTTGATACCGTCTGTCTTTATCCTTTTTCGTTTGTCTCTCTTTCTCAATCTGTGGTTTTTGTTGTTTGTTTGTTTTTTTTTACAACTAAGTATCTCTTTCCTTCTTTTAACATCGTGTTAACTCTCGTTCTTTCACTCTCCCTCTTTCTCTTACACCATCTCACTCCTCCTATCCTCTTCTCCTTCAGTCTTCAACTGTTTTCCCCCGTAGAAAACACCTCCAATGTTCCCACTTTCTAGTCTTTTGACGCAAGTTGTGTATATCAAGTATACCACCCTCAACTGTACAGATACTAGAAATATTTTGCTTGCTATTTCAACTAGAACTCATCGATAACGTCGCTTTCTCATACTCATCACGAAGCCTGTATTCCAAACATCCACGATTACTAGAAGAAACAAACAAATCAGCATTGTGTGACCTCAGTCAGACTTTTATGAGACAGAATGACATATCTGTGTACGTGGAATTCATACATAAACATATAGGGGTGTTGTCAGGGGAACAGAGCGTACAGACATGATATCAACAAAGGACTGTCAAGGTTTTAACTGTCCAGGTATGACCAACAGTCACAACAAAGACAACAATAACAACAACAACAACAATAACAACAACAACTTATTCGCTGTGGTAGACACGATCTGTGTGCAGGCTTAGGTAAAGGCCCAACTATTGGTACAATGATTTCACATGATGTGGTTGAAGTTCATTCATATTTGATTTCAGAATACCATTAATAACAATCATAGCCATCACAATAACAATAACAAATACAGCAATGACAAAGATAACAACAATAACAACTACAGCAACAACGACAGCAACAACAAGAACAACAGCAACAGCAGTAACAACGACGTCAATAATAACAGCACAGTGACATGACAAGTCCGACAATAAATAAATAAGTAAATAAATAAAATTAAAAATCAATGATTCAAACACTTCTGGGAAGCACATACACACACAAACATACTCATTAAAAATGTTACTGGTCTATACTGGTTACTTCCCGCTTATCAGCTGTGGCCATCTCTAGTCAAAATGATAAAAAACAAACAGTTCGATTCCTTGGCTCAATAGGAGATCGTTGGGCTCAGTCCCTTTACTTCCCTTTACCAGACAAAACAGGGATTGAACAAACAGTGTAAGGAGGGAAAAATATCATTTTTGTGCAACTTACTTGAGAGATAATTATGATGTAAAGAGAATGTTTTCTTCTTGTTGTTATAATTTTATCAAAATTTTTGGCGATCTGCCTTTCGAACGACAAGAAGTAAAGGGATTTTTTCCTCTTTACACTGCTTGTTAAATACCACTTTTGTCTGCCAAAGGGAAGTAATAAGGCTGGTCAGAATGATCTCCCCTCACCCGAGTCCCTCTTTTTAGAGGGGCAGATAATCTGCGAATCGATCTCCCATTAATGGTTGCCATCTGTTCCATGGAATCCCGTTACAGGTTGACTGAACGTCCTCTGCCTCATTTGAAAAAAAGATTTAAACAAAAACAAAACAAACGTAACAACAACAACAACAACAAAACACACATACACGCGCACACACACACACACACACACACAAATGTCTTCCAGCCAGTCAGAATGAATCGTAAGTCGCTGGACTCAAACAGAGAAATCAGAGGTTGAATGTGACCAAGGAGCTCATACTACTATACTAGAGAGCGGACTGATGACATCACGCGTGCCGAATATGGAGCCATGACCATGAGGGCAAGAAACCTAGTTAACGTTAAGACTTAACGCCGTTATTGTTATGTTACTACGTGCAAAACTAAGCGAAACTCACGTATAGCAATACTAAATCTAACCCCATGGCCATGGTGCCTGTGTTGGCACTCTAGATACATTGTGTTTTGTTAAGGCGGCGTCATGAGTCTATGCACTCCATTCTAAATAGTATAACCTCCTTGAATGTGATGAAGATGGTTTGATATCAAGGTTTCTGTATTACAGAAATTTAAAAAAAAAAAAAAATCATCTATCTCTGAATGAAAACACGTTGCTTCTATGGGTAGATTATAATTACATCAAGATGTTGTGAGGTAAATATATAGATTTATGTGATAAACTGTTCATTTTGTCAATCTTTCTTACTCCTGATTTTAGCCCATGCTAACGGGCCACCCCTTGTCTCTTCAATCTGCAACATCTCTGGCTACAGTCCAACCACCACGGGAAACGTTTTGTTAATACATGAACACGTATGAACGAATGTTTTACTTGAAAATTAACTCAATTTGTTGGAAAATCCGACATACGACGCATTTTCAATGGCTGTCAGACATTATTGTATGTTTGCATGTATGTGGGTGTGCATGTGTGTATGTGTGCTTCTGTCTGTGTGTGCGTGTGATACATGTGTATGGATATGTAGTTATGGAGGTGTATATGTAGGCGTATGAAAAGTGTCAATGTATACTTGTGCTGTGTTTTCTTCATATATTTTTTGTTTGAATTATTTTTTTTTCTGCACTGGTCAAAATGTATTTCCTAATGGGTCAATAAAGTATTCGTATTCCTATATTCAGAACCAATGGTAATTTTTAGTGATGATGAAACAGACAAACAAACAAACAAACAAACAAACAAAACGTTGACCTAGATTGACGCATCACAGAGAACTGTTTTCCCCAAGCCCACACACAAATGATGACGTCAAGCGACGGGATACAAATTAAATTGTTCATAAAATGTTCACAGATACCAAACTGATCAGATTTCTCAAGGGCGGGAAAAAAAAAAGACTTTTGACGCAAAAAACAAAACAACGAACACATAAATAAAAAAAAATTACAGTTTTTCAACCTTAAATGATGAATGTTCGAACATGATCATCAAATACATTTGTGAATACTTGCCTTCCCTAGAATGCTTTGCGACTGCGGTGTAGACATGCCAAAAATCAAATGAATTAAGATAAAATAAATCGAAAATATAAAAGATGGATATACAATCAAATAAATGAAACAAAATAAGACTGAAAGAGAAAATAACATAAGGTAACATAAAATAACAGCTTAATATAACATTATTTTTTTTTTATGAAATGAAATAACATAAATCGGATAAAATAAAGACAAAATAAAATACACGCAAACATAAAATAATATATATTATTATATGAGATGCGACACGATGAAATCAGGCTGTCGTCAAATTTTGAGCATATGGAGTTATTGGTATCGCTGTGAAGATCATTCATTACCCTGGAATGTTTGTTCTACCTTAGGTAGAAGTTGAGATATTGGCAATTAAAGACGACAGGCGTGACCTATTGCTGTAGCTGAGTTTAGTGGGAAAATGGCCGATCACTTTTGTAAATCCTTATTAACCCTTGTTAGACCATGCCACTAAATTGCAATTTTTGGGCTTTTATCCAATCAATTTCATCAAATTGAACCCTGAAATGCATTTTTAGATTGATCTAGAAGGGTTTGGGGAAGAAAAAAAAACTGCGTTAAAAATTCATTCACTTTTGAAAAACACGCGATTTTTCTTCTCAGCTTAGTTTGACGAGCGCCTGATTTCATCGTATTGCATCTCATATATTACAATTAAATTATATTAAACTGAACGGAATTAAATTAAACAAATTCTGATAAAATAAGATAAAATAAAATATTATGAATAAAAATGAAATTTAATAAAATGACATGAGATAAAGTACATAGAATAAAGTAAATAAAATTAATAAATAAGACAAAATAATACAAAATAATTTTTTTTAAAATACCTCTAAAAATACGATTTTATAATAAAAAGTTATGAAAGTAGTTTCCGCTTTGAACATTGGTCTGTGAAAGTGTGAGAAACAAGGTGTCCATGGAAACACAAGCACAACATTCAAATAAAATTATCATGGAAAACAAAAGCACCACGATGTATTTTAATTGCGTTGAATAGGTCATGTAAAGCCTAACCCCTGTTTTATACACATATACATATAGTTTGTATCTCAAACAAAAAAAAAAAAAAAAATGAATGAAACATAGTTATGGTCAGATCATAATTACGCCGTGATCAGAAGCCATGAGTCTGCACCCATTTCGTCGTAGAATAAATAGAACATTTAAGGTAGATCATCCGTACATTCACGATCATAAACTATTCATCTATCTCCCACTTTCATTCTCTCTCTCTCTGTCTCACATTATATCTATCTCAACTCCTCTGTCTTTATCTGTTTTCGTGTATCGATTTCTCTCTCTCTCTCTCTGTGGACCTTGTCTTGTTACAACTAAATAGTCTTTTCTTCTAGGACAAGGCCATTCCTACAAGGTGGCCAAAATAGTCCTAATGGTCTATTGCTAACTTGATAAGAATTTGAACGCCTTACATATGACTGCTGTTGTAATGTCTGCTTCCCGGTAAATACAATATCTGTGAATATCTCCGTCAGATCTATCGGCAATATGAACAGATTGTCATAATTTTGTAGCTCTTAATATGTTGATTAAAATCGTATTCCTACAACCCAGTTTCACTGGTTGCGAGACATAAACTGCACCAATCGAATCTCGTACTACAGCACATCTTACGTACAAAGATGTAGCACATTGTGTTCTTTTCTCGCCATAGCAGACATGAGACTGGCAGAGAAAACCATGTAACCAATCTCCAACTTACATACATAAATGTCCTACCTTACAACTGTCTTATTATTTTTTAATTTTTTTTTTTTAGCATTACATCACATGTACATGAAATGTAGCACAATCAGCATCCTGTCTCGCATTACAATTCACTCACGCACATTAAGGTACTACATTACTTTTTCACCACAATGCTACTTCTCATGAGCACATTTTAGCAGTCTGTTACAAAGTCAGTCTTATTTCCACGACAGCACATTTCTAGTGACAATCTTACAGCTGATTCCTTGCCTCTTCCACCAGTAAATCCTGACAATATCAATAAGTCCTATATTACATCACACAAAAATATTCACCGCATTACATTGTAGTAGTCCATCCACTGCCTTGTGACCTCTCACCTTACCGCACCAGTCTGAAAGTCCTCTCTTCTTGCACACGGGGATAACGTTGTTCTAGATGAAATGGTCCTACACTACATACAGGACAGGAAACGTGAGACCTCAACAGATTGTCCTCTTTTGTCTTTTTTTTTAACACCACAGCACAAAAATAATATAGGGTTTATCAGTCGTGTGCGATTTGTCCATTACTGCACCACGGCATTGTAATACCTTACACTTTAGTCAAGTAGCTTCCTCCTCATAGCTTACTTTTGAAGTGGTACTGTAGCAGAATCAAGGTTCGTATCTGCCCCGAAAGCACATTACTATAGTAACATTACACAAGAGTAAAGTACACCACTGGAATAACGCTGTGAAAGAGCAGTTTTTCTGGTCCATTTCTATATGTAACACAGCACATATGTAACATAGCTTGTCATGCCAATGTAACAACCGATACATTTCTTTTAATCAAGTCCAGTAAGGGAAGAAAAGTAACTTCTTCCTTGATTACGTCAATTACATGCCAATGGAGCAACGTCGACATGTTTTTTTTTATTTTTTTATTATTCCTTTTTAAAGTCTATAGCACATATCTGTAACAGGAGACATGGAAGTGTTTTCTCCTGTCTGGGCAACAGCGCCATGGCGATAGCGTATCCAATGTAAACAACAGAAACATTTTGTCCGTGCCAGTCTACAGCCACACAGCTGAAATGGCTGGCGAGATGACCACCCGCGGGAGATCAAAAATGTATAAGAAAGTAGGAAAATTTTCTCTTCTAGAAGTGCATCACTGTAATGCAGGAAAAAAAAGGAAGAAAAGAAAGAGAAGACTGTTTTGCTTTGAGATTATCCCATTGTATAAGACTCTTTACTTGTAGCACACAGCTGTAATTTGACCCTTTAATTCGTTTCTAGCACACATTTGTAGTTTAGGCCAGTGCAGTGCACTGTATGACACGCACCACGTTGTAATACGTTGTAATATATTACAATTCAGTAGTGCTCACTACAGTCTTTTCTCGAGCATTGCACTAAGATAGACGTCACTGCTGGACCTTGAAAAGGATTGTCCTCAGTTGAAATAGCGCACTGTAGTTCACCGAGGCAAATTGCAGTACTTTGAAGAGCATTGTAAGCTGTCCATTGTAGTCCAGTGAGATTGACTTCAGTTTATCGTAGCAGTAGAAATATCGTCCGGCATTGTAATATATTCTAGTCCATTGTAGTACACCAGAATATGCCAGATAAAAGTATGTAGTCAGACTAAGGAAATCTTGACTCGAGTTTGTAGCGTAAGGAATACTATAAATACCACACAGTCATCCCATTTCAGGCCCTTGAAGGGGAGATAAGGAAGGGGCAAGGGAGGCTACTCGGCGCTGAAGTAAGAGTTCTGCATGGAGTAGAGTTTGTCGATCGGGTTCACGACCCCTGGCACGCCGGCCATGACCCCGGGATGATGGTGACCTCCGCCCTCTGACATCAGCACGTGCTCGAAGTGATCCATCCCATCATCCATGCCGATAGGGGTGTCAGGGTACATAGGATCGCCCATGTCTTGTCCGGCGTACATATGCGCTGAAAACACGAATATAAGTAAACAAATATATTATATACTATGTATGCTATTTACAAACAGAAAATAAATAAATTATATAATATCTTGGTTGAGAAAAAAAAAATAAGTAAACAGATAATACATGTACTATACGTACTCAAAGAAATAGTAAATAAACAAATCGTATCTGTCTTTGGGAATGAGAAAATATGTAAATAAATGAATTATATTTATACTACGTGTCAGTAAACAATCAATCAATCGATCAATTTTATCTCGGTTTGAGAATAGGAAAATAAGTAAAAATAAATAAGTAAATAAATAAATAAATAGATAGATAAATAAATAAATAAATGAATAAAAGAATGAATGAATAAACAAATAAATAAATAAATAAATAAATTATATACTATGCATGCTGTAGACAGGCAATCAATAAACAATTATATCTTAATTTTATCACTGATAGCTGCAGGAAAGTTCAGGTGAGAAATAGCGAAGAAAAGTCAAAAGGTAGAAATTTACCAAATGAATCTTGAAACAAAAGTTTGAGGGACAACTAATTTGAAAAATTGGGAGATTTCGTATCATCCTATATCTGTTTTCATTCAGTGTGGATACATTGTATTTTGTTCATTATTACGCTGAAATGTCATCATTTGTTCGATCATCTAAATTTATCATCCATGAAGTTTCCATAAAATGATCTTGACAATTTTTATATTGACTTGAATGACGGTTCACAATCTGTTTTGAAATTCCATTTTTTTAAATTCTATTTTTTTTTTATCCGGATGATGATGATGATGATGATGACGATGATGTTGATGAGTACGAATAGTAACCCTGGTAGTCGAGCATAATAATAATAATATCTGTGGTGTCGGTGGCCTAGCGGTTGGGCCGTCGATTCGCGATCTAAAGTCCCGGGTTCGAATCCTGACTGGTCCTGACATTTTGTCCTTGGGAAAGACAATTTACACACATTTCTTTGACCCCACCCAAGTTTGAATGGGTACCCGACTAAAGACAGTGAACGATATTGTTAGACCGATAACGATTTGAGCGCCTAATAGGCAGCAGCCTTGTATGCTTCCAGGAAGATGAGATCGTTTATGAGTGTCTTCTTTGGCTCTGTCGAGGTAAAAATAGATTGTAAAAGCGCTTAGAGCTTGTACTTACGGGGATTGGGGCTATATGAATGCTCTCTATTATTATCTTAGTCAGGCAAAAGTAGTATTAGTTGTAATAGTAGATGTAGATGTAATAGCAGCGATAGGACAACAATGGTGAGCCAGACAAACGCTGAGCTACATGTAATACTCACCCGTGTGGGTGGACAGATCGTAAGGTCTCAGACCTGTGCTGTACTGGCTCTCACTTCCCGCCGACAGATCTGTGGACACACAGGCCAAAGGTCAAAGATTATTGTTACAACACACACGTTTTATCTAAATTGTGATGTGAATTGAATATGCACATATGGAGCTTCACCTTAACACATCACTGAATTTTGTGATTCTTATTTTATTAAAATTACGTTATTTTTTATTTTATCTTATGTTATTCTTTTTTATTTTATTTATTGTATTTATTTATTATTGTTTTATTTATTTATTTATTAATTCATCCATTCATTTATTACATATTATTTATTTATTTATGTATTCGTCTATTTATTTCTTACAATGTACTGTTTATGTATTATTTATTTATTTACTGTTTATTATTTATTTATTTATTTATTTATTTATTCATTTATTTATTTTACAGATTTTAAACATTCTGTCAATATATTATAATCTATCTGATGTACCATGTCCTTGTCTATGGTGGTAATGTTTGTCACAAGAATCTGCATGTATTATTGGGTACATGCCCGATAAGGCTTGCAGGTGAATGCTCGCATGTGATAGTGTGCGGGCTCCCTAAGACCAGGAATGGTTGTTTCAGCACTTGAGAGAGTTGTCACCACTAATTTGGATGTTTGATTTATTTAGTATAACTAGCACTGTGTTAGCTGCCTAAATATCACCAAATGTTCATTCAACATTGAGGAATCGGCCACTGTTATAGTGGTCTGACTTACAATGTTATTGAATGTTCACGTTGTTACTGTTATGGCCAGTGTTCTATGAATTTCAAGCTATAATTCTAAGTGGATATTCGTATTGCTATGCCTGACAGTGTATGATGACTAGTGTGCGCGCACCCTAAGACTTACAAGTAGTGGCCTCAGCACTCAGAGGTTCGCCACTGCTTTGGTTTTCAAACTGACAAGTGGGTATTGCTATGATTGACCATGTATGATGACTAGTGTGCGCGCCCTAAGACTTACAAGTTGTGGCCTCAGCACTCAGAGGTTCATCACTGCTATGATGATCCGCTCCGCAGTCCGAAGAGTCGCTGTCCTCTTCCTTCTTCTTCTTCTGCGACTTGGAGGATTTTTTACTGCTGTTGCTGTCGCTGTTGTCTTTGTTGTTGTTGTTGCTGCTGCTGTTGTTGTTGTTGGTCTCCAGATTTTGCTTGCGAGCGATCTTCTTCACCTGTGGTCAAAGGAGCAAAAGAGGATGATGATGATGACATTGCTGATGAAAAGTACAATAAATTTTTCTGTAGATGAATAAATGGAGTATTCCATGATGCCATTTACAGATGTCTCGACAAGGTTGTTTTTTTTCGATAAAATGATAATGATGATGATGATAGTGATGAAGACAACATAGATGATGACGGTGGTGATGATGATAATGATGATGAAGATTATGATGATGGTAATGATGATGATGATGATGGTGATGATGGGCACTCCTTTTGCTCCATCATATGCAAATTTATTCATGGAGTCTTTATGGAAGAAAAAGATCGTTGTGAACAA
>JBCEWB010000003.1:1856959-1894459 GCA_039654565.1 Peronia peronii
GGACACACATTCTAAATCACATCAGAATATCAGATCTAGACAATCTTCTACCCTTGTTTGCAATTAAACAAAACTGCCACATGTAAGCTTATAAATCTAGATGTGCCACAGAGATGTGTGATAAATGTTTTACAAATGTATAGATATAATAAGCCTTTCAGTATCACTTCAAAAATTGAAGAATCAGAACTAAAGTCCCGTGTCTAATGGATAAGACACTGGTCTGCAAGGCCGGACCGGGTCTGAAATTCGGTTGTGTCACATCACTACATACATGTATCTAATTTTCTGCTAGATCTAGCCCTATAGGCCTATTTGTAGAAAACATTGGCTATCGTAATTTTTTTTTTTTTTTTTTTATGATAATTTTCCCAAACTCTAGATTCTAGATCTAGTATTTAGATCTACATTTCATTTGTAAAACTGCCACATGTAAGCTTATAAATCTAGATGTGCCACAGAGATGTGTGATAAATGTCGAGGCCGATTAATTTTAGCCTAATTTTTCAAGGAGTGAAATCTATGCTCTATATCATGTCAACCCAAAATCCAGATCCCCCTCCTCCCCAAGATGTTGGCTTCAGGTTCATGCAAACTTTCCCCACTAAATTTTTTTGCTTACGTAATGGCTCCCGAAATTCTTTTATATTTATTGCTGTGTTTTTCATTTAGTAACATCTGTTTTATGTCCCTGGGTTCCTTTTGTTATGAGAATTTTCACCTCCATTATGACTAAAAATGTCAATTTAGGATTTATAAGAGGATCAAAGAATATCATTGATTTCAGTAAATATTTTCCTGATCTTATAACCTATCATGCTGTTATTTGTAAATGAATTTTATGTTTAGCAGCTGTTTTTGCACATAGGAGACAGGATAAAATGATTTTCAAAATCTATCTTTGCGCAAGTGATCGGTGAAATAATTACATTATATGGTAGATTTACTATCTCTCTTTTATATGATATATATACATGTATATCTCCAAACAGCCCAAAAGTGGTGATAGAGCAACAAAAATTGAGCTCGCGATAAAGATCACAGATATCCAGTTTCTGGCTATGATAAGTGGACTTAATTTGTCCAGCAGTATTTCTACTGTTTGCTTTTAGCCAGTACAACACCCATCAACAGATAAAGTACTCAGTCATTACACATCCACTTGCACTATATTTACATCGCCACTCATCACATATTAAGCTGATGTGCATATATTATGATATATGCATCTGTAATTCCATATTCTGTGTATACAGATCGTGAGCTCAGTTCTTTGTTGCTCTGTCACCACTTTTGGGCTATTTGGAGATATAAATGTCATATGAAAGTGGTAAATCTACCATATAATGTAATTATTTCACCGATTACTTGCCCAAACGGGTTGATTTTGAAAACTATTTTGTCCTGTCTCCTATGCGCAAAAATTATTGCTCAACATAGAGCATCAATTTTCTCAAAATGCAAAAAAATGGAGATAGAGCAACAAAGAACTGAGCTCACAAAATGTACATTTATGTATAGGTATATTAGACACCTTTTGGAATCAGCATATCATAACTTAGCAAAATCAACACATGCTTGTTCTGTTCATTCAAAAGATGATTATTTTCTTGCTAGCCCCTGTTTTACATCAGGTGACTAGGCTTGTTGTCGTAGGTCTACCAAGAATACTATTGTTTTGGCAAGGATGAAACACTTTGGTAGACACCCTATGGTTACTTTTTTCATCTTTCAGTTTGAATGTGGTGAGATGAGAAATTTACTATTCTTTCAATCTTATGAAGGTACAGATCAGGAGAAGAAAAAGGTGTTGCTTTGAGCACATGCTGTGTAAAGTGTCGGGGAAAAAAAAGGTTACTCAACAAGCTCTTGATCAGAATCTGCAAGGAAACATGAGGGAAGGTGTCCTGGGCACCCTGGAGGAGGAGTTTGCATGCAGAACTCAAGGCCAACAAAACCTGACATGGGAAAAAGATTAGCAAACTGCAGAGAAGGAAGAGGGGAGGGGGGGAGGGACTACTGTTGAGATCCAAAGCTCCCCAAGCAATGAAAAGAAATAACTAAAGAACTGTGAACTAAAACTGTGTAATTAAAGAATCTGTTTAATAAAGGCAGCTCTAGAAGATGATGAACAATATAGTTGTAAAGCAATACACACGCTTGCATACAGACAACAAGATCATAATAACCAACAATCTACATGGGTAAACAGTCTTTTTTTTTTTTTTCGGTCACAAGACTACAATGTTATCGCTTAGTTTTCCAAGAGGATTGTGAGTCTATAATTATGACCATGACATGATAACATGGTATGCACTTCTATTCGCATGTCTTCATCATAAACTGGAATGACAGACATCTGTTACCCTCAGATACGATGACGTAACATTAAAAGTGTTAGTAGAAGGATTTCTGTCATGACACTTATTAATCTGCAGGAATCAACACAGTTCAGGCCTATCATGTTCCTAACTATCACCTATCATGTTGCCCATGACACAAAGAAGCTTGAGTAAAGTTTTATTTATTTATTTTTTTCCTTGATACCATCTTCACTGTGCGCAAAGCAGAGAATTATGTAACCCAGACTAATATTCCTTAAGTGGGAGTTGATTGCTGTATCTTCTACTCACAGACTGATACATGCATGTAGTCCTACAAGACTTTCTGTGTGAATGTAATGACTGGCCTACTTCTCAAACTTATTTCAAATAACTCTCTCCCAGAGGTGCATATAATGGTGCATCCCTTTGTGAGATGGTTGACGCTATATATTGTATGATGGTTACTTGGAAAATAACTCAAAAGCAAAGTATATATTGACAATGCACGATAAATCCAATAATAAGCTGGTAACACAGAAGACATACAACAATTTGCAATCTTGACTATATCCTGGCTACATGCATGTTTGAAGAGAACTAGCGAGACAGAATCATAACATCCCAGATGTCAAATCCTTAATTCTGCTGTGTGCTAGGAATAGTTTCTCACCTCCCCTGCCCATATTCAACTGTTGTTGATGTAAATATAATCAATCATAGGGCACGAAATTACATTATACAGAAACCAAAAATATCAATTTTTTTTAAAATTTGTTTTAAATAAAAGCTTCAAATAGCAAAAAAAAATTACCTAAAAATGTAAGCTCATTGAAATTGCTAGAATAGCTTTTCTTAACCACTTTGTGATCTCATTAAATTGTCTAAGTAACAGTATCAATAATCAGTGACATTTCAAGGTAACACAGCATCATTGAATTGGTTGTCATAATAGGTGGGATTGTATTTGCACTGAAAGAGTATGACAAAGATGATAACATTCTGAACTAAGAACTTGTTCCATGTAGACATAATAGTATGATGTATTGTGTACAATAAACAAGTGAGGTACAAAAGTCCGACCCAAATCAGCTGTAAATTTATGAATCCCATATACAATTCAGAAAGCAATCATAGAAAAAAAAATCTGACAATCTGACACAACAAAATAATTCATGTTTTGCCAACATTAGACTCTCTGGTTTAGTGTGGAATATGTGTATAAAATAAAACTATTGGAAGACAGATCAATGAAAAAATTATGAGGCAGCTGCTGATATAATTAATTTTCATTAAGATTTAGAAGTTTCATGGCACTCAAATCCTTTATAAAGGATAAATAAACATATATAGCATACACTTGAAAACAGAACCAACAATTTTATCATTTTGATTCTGTCTGTCCTGTAGACTATCGGAACAGCCTTCTTTTAATTCTACAAAGGTAAGCAGTAATACCCAAGCAACATATGAAGTATCGAGACAAAATTCAACTTAAGTAGGGAATAAAAAAGCAGAATTACATTACCTTTTCGCTCTCACTTTATACATTTTTTTTTTCTTAATTATGCATGTAGCCTTTCAATCCTAAGAAAGTAGGATTACCTCGGCTTTAAGTGCTGCCTTGTTTTTGATGAGAAGAACTTTTGCAGAAAAAATTTAGAATTTGGAAATTTTGCCCCGACAGCCCTGTTTCTGTCTACTCTTTATCAGACTTTCAACTGCCAAGGGTTCTTTAATGTACTAAGAAACACACAGGACTTCCAAAATATATTTGCCTTTGTCTTTATCCAAGAAGGTGAAACATCAGCCTCCATACCATAGAAATAGTCCTGTTACCTCATCATCAATAATGAGCAAAGCCATGAGCTTAACTGTGGGCTGTGATGCTACAGAAATTAAAAATACTGACAAAACTCAACAATATCTATAAATGCATATATTTAATACAAACTGTAAGTTACCCTGAACTAGTGACTGTATGGTTTTGAAAACTAAACAAAAAAAGCTCCTCGTGCAATTTCTTATTAATTCTGTAACATAAATTATTTCCCTTGAGGACTCTAGAGCGAGCACCTAAGGGAGACAATCTCAAAAGCTGTGACAAAGAAGCTGATCTGGTTTTCTCCTTCAGTCTTCCGCAGTTCAATCTTCACGTCTCTGTCCCCGTCATGCAGATGTTCCTCCAGACCGTTGCACGCCTGCACATCTGTCAGTGGCAGCTGTGTGGTCAGCTTGACCTTGGTACTGCCTCCATAAGCTTCGTGTAGCCTCACAATGATAGTCCTGCTCCCATCCTCAGCCTAACCAGAAAGCAAATGAACAAAGTGAAACAGTGGAAAGTTGTAGAACTCCTGTATGTGCAACTGGTACAGATCAGTAAGCAGTGAATACATTCTTAGCATCTTTTTTTCCTTTTTACAACTCTGCAGTAGCAAACAACAGCGATTTCACACAATAAGGTTTAACCCTGTGAACCTGTATTCCCGGTCTACCGGGATTTCTGAGTTCTGCTAATGGTCATATTCCCGGTTTACCGGGAATGGGGAGGTTGTGAGAAGACATGTGAGAATGAAGATCCTCAGTGTAAAAATAACTATCCAATCAGATATTTTAACATTATTTACTGCGAGATTAGTTAAAATGAGGTCAAGATGGCAGCATCCATGAACATGTTGTGATTTTGTAGCAAAAATTTTGCAGGACTTCAGACGTCAGGGACGAAAAGAATTAGATCTAGGTCACAGCTGTTCACAGCTGCCGAAATTGTTGACAGTCTATGGGATTCAGACAGTGGTGAAACTTAATTAGATGAAGATTATCTTGTTTCTGATAAATAATCTAAAGAAAGTGATAGATCCAGTGTCACTACCGAGTCTGAACCTGATCTAGATCTAGATCTAGACGTGGAAATCAACAACCAACAAGCAAGGGGGTGTGGTCCTCAGCGAAATGTGAGGGATGCACCTGGTGACGATATGGAATAAAGCTTCACTTCACCACTGATAGAGCTAACATTTGATGATAGTCATTTGTGGCCCAGAAGAAATATTCCTGATTATATAACTGAAGCTGGGTGCACTGGGTATGGTTTTTTGGCACATTTTGCTCAGGAGCCCAGGAACAGGGTGATGTTAGACTCAGATGGGCAGAGTTCAGAGAATTAAGGATAATAGTGACTAGCTAAAGTTTCAGTCAGAATGAGTGCTTATATTCTGTTAGCCAAATTACATGTATTTCCTTCTGTAGGCAATTGCGACATAAGTCAGCAGTTTAGTTTGAAAAAATTCACATTAGTTCTCAGCATACGAAGTAAACCAAAGGAAAACTGACAATCTGATCATTTATGTCATAAAAATGTTTTTTTGTCTCAGTATGCTATTTTTGTCTAATATGTTTTTGTTTTATCTAGTCAAACTTGCTTTGCTACTCTCATAAGTATAAAGAACTATTGTGAAGATACCGAAAACTTGTGTTTATTTGAAATAGAAGAACATAAAGAACTGTGATGAGTAGAACATCCGATGATAATTAGACCTAGACCATTGTGCCTTGCTCCGCTCACAACCTTCTGTGAGCGTATCATCACTTTCTGTGCTGACAACAGACAAAATGTTGACACAAACAAAAATTACCATTTTGACAGCTTGGACGATGACCTGCTTAGTGTCCACTTCAAACAAACTGGGAATAGGCTGGTCACTGAGTCCACCGCTGACCACACGGAGGGGATTGTTGAAGCTTTGGGCAGCCTGGATCACATCAGCTTCTTGGAAACTTCCTGGGGTGGACAGAGAAGAGAACTGATCCTAGAAATGTCGGCAAACTCTGTTGGAGTGCCAATGTTCTCACAGCGACAATTTATCGCACAAAATACAACAAAATGCCACTGTTGTTATAGTGTAATCTGTGAGAAGTCAACTCTCTCAAAGTAAATTCTCGGTCAAAGTTAACCTCTTCCATGACCTTTGTCCTTTTGACCTGATGTTCCAACCACTGGCTGCATTTTGCATTTATAATACCATAATCTGTTAACAAACATCGCAAAGCTTATAACTGGCAGATAAGATGACGATGACATCCCAAATCAGGTACTATAATCTGCTTGTTCCTGAAACAATACCATTGAATGATAGTTGATGCATTCAATTGTCTGACGGAAAGTAGAGGCTGGTTGGGTCACCCACAATGGACCACAAGTGAGAGTGGAGGTTAGCAGTGAACGAAGCGAGGTGGATTGACCATATCCCTGACGCTTAACACAGAACTACAAAATTGGCGTAGCAGTGAAGCGGTTAATCTATCATGGACCGGAGATCAAATTCAAGGTAATAGTTAGGAGAATAGCAAAAGAGTTGAGTGTATAAACACAGTTTGGCAGCGGAATCAGCTAGATATTTGTAATATGACAGTCAGAAAAATTATTTTACAGAAATGTCTTTAATATCAAGACAGAAAATGCCAACTGAAAACTTATTTCGTGCATAAATAAATCTAACTTGCTTGATTATCACAGATTAATTCCACATCACAATAATGGTGATCACAAAGTTTTCTTTTAGTGTGAGATGACAATCTGCATCTTTTTGCATCTGTTGTAAATTTATCCTCTAATATGTTTGTATTACGTACAATACATTTATATGTCTAATGCCTATGCCTTTATCTATACATTGTAATGGTGAAAATGTCACCAAAGTGTTACATGAACAAATGAAAGACAACACAACAATGGATGTACATATATAACTTACCTGTATGAGGCATGATGGTATAAGAAAATTCATGCACGCCCATGTCAGCTTTGGGATCTGGTGTCTTGGAAGATCTCAGCCTAGAAAAGCACAGTATCCGACAGGTCAGTGATAGGTTAACAGTATTTATCTCACACAACAGAATATTAACCCTCCACCATCATGACAGTAGATGCTAAATTTTGAGACAGTGTCACACATGACTAGATCTACTGTACTTTTTGACTGAGTTTACAAAAAACAATAAATATTATAAGGAATATTGAAATAGCTTGCTACTTTCCAAAGTGGAAAAAATATCAGTGGTTCTAATGCAGAAGAAAAACAAAGCCACTGTTCAGATATCCTGCCAATGAGTAAGAAAATGTCAGAATTTAATGCAAAGACATTTAAGAGGCAAAATAATGTTACATACATGTATTTACACTGAATAGGAGACATTCATCTGAATAATTTAGGCTGATAATTGCATAACATCTTAACAGTTAAAGAT
The DNA here is from genome assembly GCA_039654565.1 of Peronia peronii. Lineage (NCBI taxonomy): Eukaryota > Metazoa > Mollusca > Gastropoda > Systellommatophora > Onchidiidae > Peronia > Peronia peronii. Next base: position 1,864,528 of record JBCEWB010000003.1, read on the forward strand.
GGTGACAAATTTATCTCACATGGACCAAAGTTTTTCAAGTTAGGTTACAACAAAATGTTTTTCTGTAAATTAGTTCAAATTGCATCTCTCATTCTGATCGTTTTCTCAGGAATTTTCACTGAAATTCTGCATTTGTCCTCCATAAAACAAAAGTAACAATAGTGTATATATGAATACATCCTTCCCCCCTTCCCAAAAAAAAAGACATCCATGCTCACCCCAACTACCACTATTTATGATGCAGGCATTTAACACAGTGATGTTGTGATATCCAGGGGCCGTATTTATAATTGTATCGTAAACCGTAACTCGCCGCAGTATGCTTACGCCGTATTTATAACACTCGATTAGGCTTGAGCTCTGTCGTAACTTTGGTTCTAACTTAAGACAGGTAAAGAGGTGTCGGAAGGGAGTTGTAAGCCAGCCAGAGGCAAGAGGAAAGGTGGCCGTGGCCTTTTAAGCAAGACGCTGCAGGAAACACTGCAAACCTCAGAACGTATAATTATAATAGACATCAACGAATTTTACGCAACCGATGGAATCCGTTTGACGTTTTTGACGGTAGAGATTTTGTTAAACAGAAATGAAATAAAATTAAATCATCAACTCAACTAAAATTTTAAGAAATGACAATATGCGCTGTTCTAACGACCTAAAGCCTCTAGCCGTCTCCTTGCACTTTTATAATGTCAGAAATTACAATATAAAGTAATATGTACGAAAACATTTAGATCTACCACATCTAACACCAAAAGAAAATGGGATCTCATTTGTCAATGTATCAATATCCGTTTTGTTTTCCTCCAATGTATATGTTTTTACCTTAGCATCTCATTTGTTTTCTACTCATACATTTACAGTCGAAATACATTTGACTTTCTTTCTTTCTCTCTTTTTTTTTTTTTTTTTGTTAACCTCTTTTATTTTAAACCATCCATGTTTTCTTTTCATCCTTCTTGCGTTTTTGCCTTCCTTCTTTCAAATCTTCTTGATTAGCATCAAACCTAATTCAGTGGGCCTTCCTTTAGTCCCCTTTTCCTATCATCTACTGTTACCATTTATTTAAATTTATTTTTCCCTCCTAATTTAATAATTGATACTACTATTATAATTTAGAAGGCATCTATTTTCAAGGGGCTTTAAATGTATTGTCTATCTCATAACCAAGAGTTTTTATCTAAATTCCCTACCTACCTTGTATATGTGTGTGTGTGTGTGGGTGTGTTTTTATTGTATGCGCGCTCTTCTAGAATCCAGCGGGCTCCCACAGCAGGCGCCTTGACCAATTTGGTCCATCGCGTGTGGCTCGCAGCGTGCGTGAATCATCTATTGCACAATCTTACATGCGCATTTGCATTTTGCGGTCGTTTTAGTGCCCAAAACATTCCTTCTGACAAGTGTAGCTAGTAGTGGTCTATGTAGGTGATTATAAGTAGCACGGAAAAGGGCCTGTTATAACTATGTGAGAACTAGTGTTAGGAGTACTCGTAACTCAGGCCAGTTAAGGCACGATTATAAATACGGCCCCAGAGGTGGAAATAACTCACAGAGACATGCGCAGAGTCCCATCCAAGGCAGAGAAGCCATATTTGCAGTTGTTGATGACTGACACGCCAAAGTCAAACTCGGACAGATCAGCCCACTTGTGACCACACACCTACCCATCAAAGTATTGAATAGATAACTGCATGAATGGCTCTTATAATCAGTGAAATATAATTTTTAAAAAACAACAACAAAAAAAAAACAACTTCAGCTTTACTAGACAACACAGATTTTTTTTTTTTTTTTGGTTTTCTCACACACCAAAGAAATTTTCATTTAAATAATACATTTCTAAAACCACTTTTCCAACTCATAATTCATTGAGTTGTAAAATTGTTGTTTTGAAAGCACTAGATTAACTCTCTTTGTTTCCAGTCTCATACTCGGTGAGAGTGAAGCATCGGAAAAAAAACCCAGTAAATCTGATTCCGAACTCTTCATACTCAATAACAGCATCAGAAATAGCCAAGCTTAAGTTTTCTTTGAATCTTACTTATATTAAAACCTTACTTCCTTACATTAATCTTTACAGAATCTGAACTTACCTGTGGTTTAGATATCACTTGTTTGTTATCAATAATTTTGTCATCTATATGACAAACAAATCTTAGCAAATTTAACACTTGTCAATGAAGTGACATCAAAATTCATTCTCCAAAGCGTAACTCTTCAAACCTCAAATCTGGCCGAGTCCCATGATGTGTTGTAGTGATTTGGTCGTCGCAGGAATCCACTCTGAATGTCATAGGCAGCTTCTGTTGTGTGGACAGTCGTTGGGAACTCCACCTTGAGGAACTTGCGGTTTTCATGCCAGGTAACCTGACAAAAATAGTACAATGATGACTACTGGCACAGACATGGCCAAACTTGACTGAAATGACATGTAAAATGTGACAAAATGAACCAAAAAGGCATGCCTTTTCTTATCTCAACATCATGTAAAGACAATGACGTATATATAACTTCATGCCTATAGAATATCCACAAAATGAGAATCTGCTTTGAGAGGATGCTTTTCAATGAACAATACAACAGGATCATAAAAGGAAATATTTTCTTGTCACATTATGAACGGACACAATGAAACCATTTACCATGTATACAGAGATAGAAGGTGTAAAAGCACAAGAAAGACAGAGAAGAGCAGTGCTGGATGGATTTGTTGGTTGACATAAGAGACAGAGTGCAGCACAGAAACACACAACAACAGCACAGGCTGAACTGAAGAGAGCCGCTGGAAGCAGGTAACATATGGTAGGGCACCATATAATGATTGACATGTTGCTATAGATGATGACATATAGTGACATTTGACTTCTCACCTCTGTGTGGAAGGTGATGTAGGGAGTGTTAGCATCCAGTTGTATCTCTTGTTTCAGGTAACTCTGGTCGCTGATCTTCAAGCTCACCTGACATTAACAACATCTCATAAATTTTGAGCATCTCTGTGATGGGTGGAATTCAAACTATACAGTTCCTTCTTCATTATAAAACACCATGAGCAACCAACCACTGCCTTAACAAGGTTATTTTCTCTTTTCATCCTATAAGACAGATGAAGTATATTTTTCTTTGTTCACTGATGATAGATGGCAGATCACATGTTGATCAGGCATTGGAAAAGAAGTTCTGAGTGATATGAATATCAGATTTTATAATTTTTCTTCCTTTAATATCTGCCTGTTGCTGATTCAAATTCTTCACCTAAACCCTTCGCACTAAGGACTTTTTCTTCACATCAAAAATGATCATATTTCTCATTATATTTTCCTCCCTGGCTGGTTCAAAGCTTCCAGAATAGAGGCTGAAATGCAACCTGATGTTCTGAAAACAGCTTATGTTTTACTTTAACATGAATTGTTAAACCAAGATACTTTGGCTAGAAACCTGATTTTCAATCCTTTCCACTGAAAACATTTCAAAGTGATTATACTGACTTGATCTCTTTCTTGCAGATGAAATCAGCATATCAGTGTTAGCTGTTGTGACTTCAAGGTCCCAAAACAGATAACATTTCAAAAATGTGTGAGAAAAGTACTAGATCACCTCCAGTATAACTCTGGCTTGACTCTGATCCTCCCACACTTTGGTTCTCTGTATAGCTGTCATCACTGGTTTTCTGGAGTGACAGAGAACAGAGAGAGCAACAAATCAATCATAAAGATCATAATGAGCAATTTGATGTGTTAGTTATTTGACTAAGTTAAACTGGTATAATCTCAGAAATATCCAGGATCACATCTGCGGGGAACAAACATGAGGTAGAGAAGATGGGCCAAACCCACTAAGAGATGTATGAATGACATCAGTAGGTAGACTGGAGGAATTCTGCTCTGGGCACAAGTGCACATCTGTACCAGATAAGGCTTCAAAGGCCCAGAGGGAGCATTCAATTATTTATACCATGGCCTTATCAGTATGGCAGAGTACAGAAGCAATAGCTGTTTACATCTTTAGCAAAAAAAAAAATAATGCTGTTATAATTTTCTTCATCAGCAAGAATAATTTGTGTTTGATTCTGTGTTGAGTTGGTTGCTTTCTTACTACATGTACATCTTCTCTAGATCTTAGCAACAGAATTGCTACAAATTTATCCAGGATCAGTACTTTTGTTATCACAGACTTGATAGTTGTGATTCTCTGGAGAAATTTGTCAGGTGGAAACAGTTATAAAATGAAAGATGAATTTTGAACATTATTTTTCTTAAAAGTAGCTATGAGTGCTTTTGAATATTTCAAAAATTCATAAAAAATCTAGGAAATCTCTATACCATTAAGAAGGCCTTGAAATTCATAGCAGATATTAACCTCCAATGATTGCTGGAATTTTGTACCATCTGTCCAATTTCTCAGGAGCACCATACATAAGCAGGTTTAAGCAGTTATAAATGTTTTATGTACCCTTCTGGGAGTGAACAGTTTTAGTGGGGCAGAATAAATGTCAAGGCTAGAGAAACAAAATTAGCCATTTACTGCTAACAACATTTGACAATCCTGTTGTGTTTTTCTGACCTGGTTTCCAGGTGATAGTCCATGACGTCCCAGGCATCCCAGAACAGTGGAACGTCATCATAGAGCAGGAACTGGTTGGCAGGATGATGCGGATCAATGGCTTCTTTCGACCATCTACGGATGTAAACAAAAAAATATATTTGCATAGATGGATAGACTGATGCTAGCAGAAACATAAAAGGGTATAAGTGGGAAATATATAAAACAGATATTTAAGTTAGGAGCGTGTTTCAGAAATAAAACTTGGATGTATTTATGTAAATAATATGATGTGAAAACATAATTCAGTGGAATGTAGCTGTAAAATTGTGTTCATAAATTTATATCGTATTATAGATCTACCTAACTCACTCTAAAATCTCCTTAACTAGAAATATAGGTTTTTATTACTTCCTTATGATTTGCTTTCAATTCTATGAGGTCAAAAAGCTTTTAATCTTGTACAGCTTTTTCCTTCTAATAAAAGCAAAACTTTAAAGGCACCTTGAGATTTCAGGGGTGAGGATGTCATGGATTCACACACTTACCTGCCCATCTGTTTGTTGAAAGACATCAGAGAGGTCACTCGGCCCAGCTGGTCAATCACTGCCTTGACTAGTCCATTGGTCATCACAAAGTGGTCATCCTGAGGGAATGGACAGTGAGCAATAGTATTACTAGCTCAGTAAACTTATGTATGTGACTTAATAAATATTTTACATAAGGAGTTCATGGCATTTTACAAAGTTCAACAGTTGACTATCATCACTTTGGTACCTGCATATAAAACAAATCAAGCTGAACAGACCTAACATAACAATAAGCTTTTCCATCCTTTTCTAACCTCTTTGATCCTTTTCGGACGTACGCTGTATGGCCCAGAAGTAAACAACTTTTTGTGCTGGGCTGTACAATTACGTCCCAGAAGAAACTGAAACCCCCATTCCCATTCACCAGTTGGTTGTGCGTCGTACAGCCTTTCTTTGAGCAGCTGTAACTCTTCTGTTTACAAAGTTTATGAGTTCTGGCTACAATTCTATGAAGTGCGGAAGAGCTGAAATGTAGTACTTCGGTTTTTATACTGCTAGCACGAGTGCCGTGACTGCAGCAGGATTGTAAACACCGATTTAAATCTAGGTCTAGAAGTTCTAGGCCCAGTGCAGTTGCTGGTGCTTCTTTGTCATTACAAAAAAAAATGATCTCGCCTTGACTGGCATAAAATGAAAGTTCAATATATTGCCTTTCATAAAAATATACAACTTTACATAGTTAGCTTCATTAGTTATGCTACTATATCTAATCAAAGAATACAACCACAGAACAATGAAAATCCCTACGTTAACTGGAATGAGAGCCTGAATAGTTAGTGTTGTAAAAATTAGCGAAACCCCTACGTAGCGAAGGGGCTAAAGAACATCTCCATTTCTTTTTTTTTGACACTGATTTTTCCTTCATTTTTACAATCTTGAAGGGCCATAATCTTGAAGAGTTTTGCTCCTTCAGGATTTGCTCATGAAATTATTTAAAATCATTTACACCATTTTCTCACCAGCTAATGCTGATATATCAACACATTAATACACAGAGAGCTCGACAAATGTAGTGCAACCTGTGGAGTCAGACGCTGCTGAGGTACCTGACATGAAATAACAAAAGGTGAGGAGTATTAAATAGCTGAGAATTGGGACTCCTGTCAACAAAAATGGATCTCAAATCTCGGCCAAATATTGAGCTCAGCATCATAGTAGCATCCACAAGCCAATATGGGAAGATACAGCCAAACAGAGAAAACTGGCGGACAGCAGTCCATAAGGGAGCTAATCACTATGAGAGCAAACAGAAATAAGAACGCAGAACAACACAGACAGGCCAGAAAAGCGAGCCCAAATGAACCCGCCAAAAATGCTGCTGCTCCTTTTTCTCTGTGTACCAGAACCTTCTAGGCAAGGATTGGCCTCATATGTCATCTTTGCACTCACAATCACCAGTGTCGACCACTCCATGAATGATTGACAAAAAGATGGTCTTCATCGGACTGATGGACAAACAACAACAAGCTGAAAGCCATAGTAATGATAAGTTTGCATATTCTGGTTAGGTATGTCCCATGCCATATGGATTTTAATAAATAATTGAAATATTAAATGTGAGCAAAATTTGTTCAGAATATCTAGCACTCGTAAGTCCGGAATTAAAAGACAGAGAATGTATGGAACAGAGACATCGGGCATGAAGGATGGATATGCTGCACCAATAGTGGTCCATTTATACATGAAAACAACACAGAATGATGCAGAGTGAGGAGCATGTGAAGCATTGTACTGATACCATGTAGAAGGGTACAACATGATGATGATGATAAAACAGTTCTGTAGGTTGAGAGGAACAAACCACAATTAGTAAATGCCTTACCTCCCTATAGAGTCGCAGGACACTGCCATCTCCTTCACCTGTTACTCGACACTTGGAGAGTGGGGTGACTGAGAAAGGGGGAGCAATCACTTCAGCTGAGAACAACAAGGGGAACAACTCAGTGAATGAAGATGCGGTTAGTGCTGACAGTTTCCGGAGGGTTGCAAGAATAAACAACACCACTGACTCAAGAGTATTCAAGGGGTATATAGCTCTTAACTCGCTGGAGATTGGACCTTTAGAAATTTTAAATACACTGGAGACTGGTGTTTTCAGAGTGTTTTTAAAAAATTGCCAAGCACCTCAGGATTGTTCAACTGCCTTGTTCTTTTGACACAATAAACTTCAAACAAAGCACAATGCAATAACATACAGAAATACTGTATGTTGAAAACTTTTTTTTTATGATTTAGTAAAAATTACCCATGTTTTGACTTTTCGGAAAATTTTCAGACTCATGGTTGGTATGAAACAAAAATGTGTTAAAAAAAAATCATAACATTTCTTGTTGCTTTTTGTTTTGTTTCGTTTTGTTTCGTTTCTTTCAATCAACAAATCTGGGCCTTCGTTTTTTTTAGAAGCCAAGGCACAGCACTGCGCTTTGGTTTTCATTTCTCAATGCACTGCCTGGGTCACTCAGAGTGACTTCCTCGTATCAGCCATAACTCAAAAAGTATAACCCGGATCTCCGTGAAACTTTGCACGAAATAAGACAAATGGCTATACTGTCGTCAGCAACAATTCCCGGCAGCTCTCGGTGGGTTAGGGACAGAGAAAACAAAAACCTAGGACAGTCCACCAAGGGGTGGTGGATCCGTCCACACGAGTACGCAACCAGCCCACCAAATGTTGGCGGATTCGTCGCGAGTGACTTAAAGTTATCTCATGTGTAAGCTTGAATGAATTTTAAAGATGTTTGTAAATACCTGGGTTGGACTCAAAAAGCCTTTTCTTATATGAACACTGTAGATTTTAAATTACAAGTACTACCTGGCCGAGACTCATTTTATGCAATGCAGCAAAATTTATAACAAATATAGCAATTTATAACAATTGATACAGAATCAATGTTTACATAATTGCAAAGATTCTTTAACATCTAGTGTAATTTCTTTGAAATCAGTCAATAAACCACATGCAGGTATAAATCCACAACAATGGTGGTGGCTGAACTGAAAATTCCCATTTACTTGTACAATCCCCTTTGAAAATCAGCTATGAAACCTATGGAACTGAACATACCATACAACAGACTATCTCCATCAATTGCCACACTATCTTCAACCTTTCTTTTCTTCTTTGCTGGAGAGTTGGCTGCTGTGGGAGGTAACTCCACAACTTCTCGTCTGGCATAGGCTTGAGTGTTGACTATGTACGTCTGCAATTGTGAAGTGTCTATGGATTTGGCCTGAAACAGAATTGGTTTGTATATTGAGAGTTGCAACATTGACATTTCTAATATAGCAATATGTTAAATGACTGAAAGAATCTTCAGGACTGAGTAAAATGTAAGTAAATGTGTAGAAATCTTAAAACCCACCTAAAACAACATGGCACAAAATCTTACATTCCTGAAATGAAAGGTTGCCTTTATATAGTATGATAAATATAGAGGACCTTCAAATTATAAAGAAATACTGTAAGGTAAAATGTGTTTCTAAACAAAATAGGGATGAATGAGAAGAGCTGTTTGATTCATCTCAGACTATAGGTTTATCTAATAAAATGTAACAATCACAAAATCAGTAGCTGTGTTTCTATACTGTAATAAATAAAGATGAAAATTAACATGAACCAATTAAATAATAAGGCGAACTAAAACAACACTGTATCATTTCTTTCAAAGTCAAACACCTCTTGAAAAAATAGCAAACAGAAATACTACACTCCATGAATGCAACTAGGAAGGTATTCAGAACTGTGGAATGCTGACTTTCCTATTAAAAAAAAATTTTAGCGGGCTGATCTTACCTGGCCCTTAGCACACACTGCAGTGGCTGCACTGATCAGAGGAGCCGCCGTTTTCACAATGTCTGGTGATATATATAAGTAAATGTATATTTAAATATTTTTATCACATACTCAAGTGATAATATGCCCATGCTTTGTCCGAACTTTGTTACAGTTAAATCTACAGTCAAGTAACTTGTTAGCCTGTGAAGTACTTTTACTCAAAGATTATTTGTAAACATGTCAGGATGAATTTCAGTAAAGAGTATTATCTGCCACACTGTGCGACTATGTGGATTAAACAATTTAATTAGCCAAAGGGATCATTTACCAAAGTTCCCACTAAAATAAAAAGACACAGAAGTAATCTTACTATTAGAACAACCCCATGGTCATTTTAAGTGCAAAAAAAAGGCAAAAAATTAATACAAGCTTACAATTCATTTAAACAATTAAACACATTTTGAGAAACTGATAATGGGTATGTAAAAAGTTCAGAAAATTATGGTCCCAAAAAATGCTCAGTGAAGAGATCATATTTTCCCATCTGTAACACAGGAACAATAAAACTGTGTTTTCCTTGTTTCATTGCCTAAGAATAGAACAACACAGAGATGGTTATGAATAACCAGAAAAGAAAAAAAAAAGGGAAAATCAAATCATTATGCCATCATTAGTACCACTCACCTTTGTAGTGCTCTATAGCATCATGGAATACCTGGCAGAGAGGGCAAAGCACACAATGATCCACAATACATTCAGTATGACATATGCACATAAACTGTTGTCAAGGCACTGTTTTAAGGTTTTCAGGAATTACAAATCATTTCTGGGAATCCTATGATTGAATCAGATCCATCCCAGCTAACTCACCGCACGATGCAAGGTAGCCAGGTCTGTATGAAGAGACTTTGATTCAGGTAATAAACTGGCTATGTTTGTTGTGACTAATTGGCTATAGCATTACGTTTTCAATCATTCACTGATTAGAGTTTTACATTTGGAGTTCTTCACCCACCTATGACATCATTGCTAAACATTTGTACGAATAATGTCACATGGCATTCACACTGCGTGCTGATGTATTGATAAATGAGAGAAAATACAACAGAAACCCCTGAATAAATACCATCAACATAGAAAATCTGGCTTGAAGTCTTATAGTATCATCATCGGTGGAGGCCAAACGCCACCAATGAAATGAATGACCAATATAATGAAGAAAAATTAGTTGGATAAAACGCAATTCAGACAAGAATGTAATTAACCGGAAAGTAACAATCTTATCTTTCTCAATCCCATGCATATCATTCAATAAATGTCTCGCGACCAGTCGAAACGAGACGTAAGTCACTGGGCTAGAACAGAGAAATCTGGCTTTGAATGTGATGAGGATGGTCAGACATCAAATTTTTTGTTATTGCAGAAATCGGAAGTGCATTCATTTCTGAACAAAACAGTATCGATCTCACCCTCGATTTATAAATATTTCTTCATTAAAATCGGGTTTTTGTGAGGTAGGTATGTAGATTTATGCGTTCGGCCGTTCATTTAAACTCGATTTTCTCGGAACTTCGGCCATTGCTAGGCAGGGGGTCCCCCTATTCTCCCTTTAAACTGCAATATCTCTGGCTGGAATAAAGCTAGCTCAGAACTTTTTTCACCACCTGAAAGGGTATGAAATAAGCTATCACATGATACCAAAAACCCACACGTCTCATTTTGACTGGCTGCGAGACAACTGTTAGGAAGTTGTTAGGGGACGTACGCCCCCCCTAGTGCTTGGCGCTAGGGACCGTATGTGGGGTATCTATATGTGACTCCCTTTTTGTTTTATGTCATTATAAATGTAATGTCAAGCTGCTTTGTAGGTGACATTTTTTTGGTTTATTAAAAATTAAGGGTATTTTGTGTTGGAGAAACAATGACACTGAGACAGAGCAATAAACATTTGAACAAACGATACATGTGATGATGTAGTGGGATAATGCTTACTTACACACACAGGGAGAGACAGACGGAGCAAAGGAGAAAGCAAGAGAGAGAGAGAACAAAGGAAATGGTGGGATGAGATAGAGGGAGAGAGGGAGGAGGGAGGAAGAGAGAGAGAGGGGGAGAGAGGGAGAGAGAGAGACAATTATCTGACCACAAATACAAAGAAATGAATGAAGAATTGTATTGAAGTTGAGATTTATTAAAAAGTTTCCATTGCACATGGCATTCAGCATACATGATATGAATTAACTCAGCAATAGAAAAGGACCGGAAACGAACTCTTATTACTCTTATACACTGAAGTTACAAATGGCTTCAAAATACGGCCCCCTAACAATCGCCTAACTGTTATTTATATGTGTCATTTATGAGATTGTTTTTTTCCCCTTTAGCTCACTCTACATTCAATGCCATCTAAAATTTTCAGCCAAGTTCATTATATTGCATTTCTCAGAATGACTTCAGATATACTGCAAACCACTATAAAATTCCACTGATATATATATGAATGACTACTATTTTCATGCACTTTTTTCTCTTGTCCCTTTTCAAACTGTTTAGACATGCCAGATTTTTGCAAAGCCTCACCTGATTGATGGAGCTGCCAGGTAGGACATCGTGGAACTGATTCAGCAGCAAAAGCTTCCACATTCTGTCCAGCTCTTCCTGTGGATACTGGAAGCTCGGATCAGTCACACAGGCCATGACACTGATAGTCTCCAGCTCCGTTAGCAGGAACTCACACTGCCGATTGTACTGTTTCACCTGTGAAGTTATTACAGATGAAAAAAAACTGACTAAGGCTGATATGTATCTGTAAAAATGCCAATCAGCTTCATACTCCCTGGCATGAAAAGACAACAGCTGAGAATGCTCCTGAATCGTGTATTAATCTCAGCAGTGAAATTTAAGAGAGTGAAAACATTTTCCAGTTTGAAAGAAGACTCAAAGTGAGTTTTTTAATATTTTTTTCTACAATGACAACAGCTATGGTAATAGCAATATGAGATTGCCCTGATGAAGAATCAATAAACAGCAGTACCGTACTTACATTTTATGTTTCTCCCTGTTGCTCTGAAGAAGAGCCAAGATAGCTTGAAAATTTGACAAGTTCCATTAATTTACCTAATTTCTCACTTATTGGTTCTTCAGATTTTTATTTGGTTCTGTTAATGTATTTAGATAGTTACTGGTTGACATTCCCTGTCTCAAAATTTAAAACATTGACATAAAATGATGATGAGGAACATGATGATAATAACACTACTATTTGTATGCTACAATTCATATGTGAAATGCATCTATTTAAGGTGTGAAAACTGAAATCAAGAAAATATGTTGCAATCAACCTCTCAGTCTGTAACTGAAGAGAAAATCATGTACCTTAGCCCAGGTGGTGTATGTGCCGTTATGTAACTCCAGGTAAAGTTCTCCCCGCCAGCGACAGAGCAGTTTGGTGCCCTCTCCTTCAATGGAGGAGAAAAACTCATCGGAGCTGGTCAGTTTTACTCTGCAAAATAGGAGAGCTTTACTGCTGAAAAACTGTGACTTTCATCATGCATATATGCATCAAGTGATCTATTTGTGTGAAAGAAATTAGGCTTGGATAACGAATTTCTTAATCAGCTGAGGAAGAGAATAGTATGCAAAACAAGATTTTAAATGATGTTATTTTTTTTTTATTTCGATTTGAAAACAATCAGCCAGTCTCCATTTCATACTTTTCTTGCCAAAACATTGGGAAACACCTAAAAACTGTTCATGATGTAAGTAAATGTTATGTATCAAATACAATTAATCAGAGCCATTCTGATAACTCACAATGGAATACAGAAATATCACACTTCTTAGACAGATATTTTTTGTTTGGAAAAGGGTACCCACAAACCAACAAAGTTGCTTCTATAAATTAAAGTTGACAAGCAAGGTTGTAAATGGTATCAGCAGAGAACTTACTTTGGTAACCCATCGCAGTCCTTGAGTCTTTCCATCCTGCCCAACATGTCTTCTCTGAAACAAACATAACAAAACATTGACAGCACAAGACCCCAGGATAAATGATTCTCATTCATACCACAATCTGAATGATTAACTGTCACACTCTGTCATTCCAAATGTTTAAGGGGGTAAGCGGGTGAAAATTTCAGATTGTTATTTCACCAGACTAAGAAGAGAAATTTTGACATGTTGTTGTGTATGGCTGGGAATGACGTTTTTCACTTTCAAATTTTTTTAAAAAATGATGATTTCCATGGAAACGGTGGCCATCTTGAAAAAAAACTAATCGTAGAGTCTTAAAATTTCAAAAACTACTTTATCTACATTGTTATTTATGGTGTCAAAACTTATCTATATTTTTTACACTTATCTATATTTATATAAATTTTTCAAAAATTGACACTCAGTGCTACCAATAAAAAAACAACAACAAAATTGCCAAAATTTTTTATTACTTAATACAGCCATATCAAATAGTCTATTGCCCAGACTAATAATCAGAAAATGTGTGTGCCAAATTAGAGCCCTATAGATTGTATACTTTATGAGATTTCAAAATTTTCAAAAGACTTCAAAATTTTTTAAATAAATCTTAAAATCTCAAAAAGTATACACTCTATACAGCTCAAATTTGGCAGACACATTTTCTGATTATTAGTCTGGGCAATAGTCTATTTAGTATGGCTGTATTCTGTAGTAAAAACTTTTGACAATTTTTTTTTTTGTTTTACAGCCTGTTAGCATTGAGTGTCAATTTTTGAAAAATTTGTATAAATAAAAATAAGTGTAAAAGGACAAAACTAACCAGCTTATTGCCCCAATATGACCCTAAACTAAGTTTTGACATCATAAATAACAATGTAGATAAAGTAGTTTTTGAAATTTTAAGACTCTACTATTAGTGTTTATTTTTACGATGGCCGCCATTTCCATGGAAACCATCATTTATTTTTAAAATTTGAAAGTGAAAAATATCTTTCCCAGTCATACACCATAACATGTCAAAGTTTCTCTTCTTAGTCTGATGAAATAACAAATCTGAAATTTTCACCCGCTTACCCCCTTAAACCTTTTATAGCTTATTACTAGGTCTATAATTTTATGAATTTTAGACACTCAAACAAAAGTTGGTCATTTTAGATCATGAACACGGGCAACAATAGTTTTCCCACTGCAGAATAATCAAGTTTCAATCACCTTGGATATTTCATTTTATTTTGCACTACAGTCAGCATTCAAGTAAATTGTTAATTTTTCTCACAAAGTTGTAACTCATATCCAGGATTGAATGTGAGAGCTCAAATTCAGTATTTCAATTCAAACCAAATACAGAAAAAAGTTACATCATACAGATTTACATCACAGGAGAAATATTAGACCGGATGTAATCTTGCTTGTTTGGGAATTTTCTGATTTCATCGAAAGTGTCAAACTAAAATGGGTTAAGGTGTAAAACAAAATTAGCTGACAATAAATGTTATCCAACACATGCAGTGATTTATTCAGTATGAGAGCAGGATCTGCACATTTAGCACAAGAGGATTTGGGTGAATTTTTGAGCTGAATCAAGCTATCACATTCATTCTTATACCAGTGGTCTAACCATCTGATCTCATTTGTCAACAATTATCATGTGAATAATAGGTTATGAATTTGATTCTTTTTGCGAAATTTGATAAGCAAATGAACGAATAAGTATATCTTTGGCGGCTTGATGAAATCAGTCATCTACATGATCTACTCGAGATAACCTCCACCTGGAGGTTGAAAGTCGTATACAGAACGTAACGTAACATAATCTATTTCAAAGGCAAATTTAAATAAAACATTTTTAGTACCTCCTCCAGGCAAGAGTAGGGAAACAAATTAATTGTCTGCCATTCCAATCTGGATTTAGATAAAAATTTGTAATAGATTTTTTATAAAATAATTTCAATGCTCTCCTGTAAAGTTTGGTGTCTGCACATGGCCAATTTTATCACATTGACAATAACATGTAAAATAAACACAAACAATTGTATTTCAGACCTGGGTCCATGACCACCATCTCCATAACCATACAGAAAAGCTGTGCGATTAGACCGCCCCTTGTCCTTGAAATTCTTCACCGTCAACAAGAACTAATTCCAAATAGAAAATAACTCAATCAAATGGACAGTGAAACACTTTTCACATAGAGGTACTGAAATACAGACATTTTCATCTCTGCAAATATAGGTAACATAATCTAAAGCAGTTACAGATTCACAGCAGGCTTTTATTTTAGTCAATATGGAATGTTAAAGTCTTATATGTCTAGCGCCCAGAGCAAATGAGTTGGAAGTCGCGCCGCGTGATTTTGAGTTACAGTTGTTTTTTTATCGTTTTTTACTATTTTCTGACTATGATACCAAACTTTTTCTTTTTTCAGGTTAAAAAAGGTTAAATTATCGTTTTGTGAAAACAAAAATAATGTTCGTATCTTAGTCAGAAAGTAGTTAAAAACAACTGAAAACGGCCGTGGATCTTTATTGCCCGGCACGACTTCTGATTCATTTGCCCTAGTCGCAAGACATATTAATCTTCATATGCTTTTTTTTTTCTAACAAATATATATGATCAACAAATGTGTCATTTTGCTGATACTTTTGTACTAAAATAATATTAAGGATATTAACAATTAAATGCAACATAAAAAATCATTCTCAGGTCACAATTAAATTAATTCAATTGATATACAAGCTGACCCAGCAACATGGCAAAGCTAAGCTACTTTCACAGCATCAATATTGGCCCACCTTTGGCCAGCTGTATGGAAAAAAAAAAAAAAATTGTATTGCATTTGCATGGGCAGTTTTCACTGAAATCTAGATCTATTATTATGATTTTTCCATCTGTAATATTTTATAAAGTTGGGCAGCATTTCTGGTTATCCATCATGATTAAAGCTCACAAATTTTACCACAAGACAGAGGGGAAGATATGATGTACAAAACACTGATGAGCTAAACTTAAATGAGACAAAGATTGAAGAAATGCTCAAAATAAGTGTGCACAAAAGAATACAATTTCATTGCAATTTGCTACAGAATTACATGGTCCAGTTATGATACAGCAAAATGTCTGATAATCAAACATGTATTGTGTATGATTATAAATTATTCTGAATTCGATTTCTGTCTTCTTTTTCATTTTTCAGCTCAAACAAAATAAACTCTCCTTTATCTTTTCCATCAAATCAAAGACTGGACATTTGGTTAAGCCCAGTTCATAAAATTTGATGAAAATCTTATCAATTGTCTAAGTTTCAGTTTCAATGTGGTATGATGTACATGCAGTAGCTGCAGTTGATGGACATAAGTTGAGAAGATTGGTCATGAAAATAAAACAGTTAATATGATGTGACTAAACAGTGGCTATATACGAATAAATCTATTCTGTACAAACTATTATAGTGAACATACTAGTATTGATTGTAAACATTTATGTTTGTTTGCTTGTTTGTTTGTTGTTTTTTTTCATATGATAAAACAAATGTCATAACAACATGACACACTAAGATAGTTTTCTCCCTAACCAACAATCCTGAAACTAATCTTAGCTAGTGAAGCATTTGTTAGAATTTAACAAATACATATCACTGAAGACAGTACAATAATGTTAGAACAACCATGAATAAATGTAATCAAGAAGAGAATAAGGATGTTCTGTGACACATAGAAATAACAAAACAAGCCATGATCATTCACATATAGATGCTTAACTCTTATTACCCGAAGTGACGACTCAGCTGGGCCAGGGCATGACAGCCAAAGTGACAAGTCAGTCGTCACTTGAGTTGACGTACAGTTAACCTCAAAAACCCCATGCTATATGACCGTAAGTGGAACCATTTAAAAACTAAAAAGCTCTACGACGGAAACAGAAATGAACCTAATGAGAGCTGCTTGAAAAGGTGGTAGATTTGTGTTTCTTTATATACCATATTCATAAATACCCCAATTTAAAAAATTTATGAAGGGAATTAATTGCGGCAAAACCATAAAAATAATTATGGGTAACAAGAGTTCAACCAGAAAAAAAAAACGAATGGGGGTAAATAATCTAAAACTGAGATGGGGTGGAATAATTTGGCTCAGATAACACTACAGGCCCCAAGACCTGAGCCCAGAACATGAAGGTTCTGAATCCGGCGGTGTCATTCATTTCCTTTGTGTGATGCTCGGAAAAAACATGACATCTGGAGGAACTGGCCTCTCTAGTTGGTAAAGCATGTACATTTCACAATATAAAAGAATAAGGAGAAGATGACTGAAGAAGGTGGAGGATTCTGTGGATACAGAGTTAATGATGAACTGGTTATGTATACTCTGAAAAATTGGGAAGAATATAAAGATCTGGAAGAAATTAAATTAGGTGAGTCGGGCATTTGTACTTGGTGGTTATTAAAAAAAAAAAGAGGAAGCGTCATACAAATGAAGAAAAAAGAGGTGGGGTATAATTAATTCTAATTATATATATATATATATGTGTGTGTATATAACAAAAGGAACACTACTTTCAAACTAGGTTACTGGATGAACATGGTCATATTATATTCAAAGGCTATGGTTAGAGGTTAGTGGTCATATAATATTCAAAGGCTATGGTTAGAGGTTAGAAGAGCTGGAAACAGTTGGATCAAATCATTTCAACTGGGTCACGGGCATGCAGAAGAACTAGGTCACTAGGTCACCATCCTACCTCAGCCACCCTCCCTCTCATTGTGTAGCAGTCGCCAGGTGGGAAGTGGCTTAGAATACTTGATCCATCAATGCCCTCCCAGTAAAAGGTGGAATGCTGGGGAAGGAAGTCGGGGTATGACATATTACATATTTGTCAACAATGTTAATGTATTTGTTAAACACAATGGCTACCTCCGACACTCGCCCTGTCAGGTGATAGCTGTCGCCGGGCGGAAAGTGAGCCAGCACTGAGCTACCGTCTATCCCCTCCCAGTGAAATGTGTGGTGCTGAGGGAGAAAATAATAGTGAAAAAAAGGGTGGGGCGTGGTAGCACAATGATTGCATAACAATGATTGCAATTTCAAACAAAAAAGAGTCAACTTAAACTGGTGATTGAACAAACTAAAAATAAGGATACGGCGTTAGCATTTGGACAATATGTCTTTCTTCAGGCTACATTACAATATTCTTCACACTAAACTACAACCTTCTTCTAGCTACATTACAATATTCTTCACACTAAACTACAACTTTCTTCAGGCTACATTACAATATTCTTCACACAAGACTACACCCTTCTTCAGGCTACATACACAAGAAACATGAATCTAATTGCCTAAACATGATGAAGAGGGATGGGGTGGGGTGGTAACTGAGGAACGCTACGATCTCTTTACATCTTTCAATCTCCTGCAAGTGGTTATCTCTAGCAGTGATATCTGATATTTCACATACATTGATAATGTGTAGCAGACATTACAATCTCTCGGGGGGGAGAGAGGTGGTAACTGGGAATGCTACGATCCATTTACATGTTTCAATCTCCTGCATGTGGTTATCTCCAGCAGTGATATCTGATATTTCACATATATCGATAATGTATAGCAGACATAACAACCTCTCAAAATTTTGGATATACTTTATATCAATCACCTGTCAGCAAATGTGGCTTACTTGTCAGATGCTCACACAATCACACATGTGACTGACTGGAAAAAAATCATTTTTATTATATTATTACTAAAAACAACAGTGTCATAATATGTATTCCATATGAAGACTCCAATGGAAAAACCAGACAAGTCACATTTTTGTGAAAATTAAGTTACTGCCCCGATGTTATAAAGCTCACCGTTAAGATTTGTTAACCAGAACATAATTCGGAAAAACCAGTTAAGTTCTGCTAAAAAGAGACTTTTCAAAAGGGTATACAGTGAAAAACTATAGACTTCTAAACCTTAATTTCTGTTTTTCTCCCTGTGTAGAAAATGTGACTTATCTGGTTTTTCCACTGGAGTCTTCATATGGTATATATGGGTTTTGACTGAAAGCTCGAAAATGTCTGTGCTCTGCAAATTTGTGCTGTGAATAGCTTTCTTGAACAGGTAATGAACAGAACTTTCTCCAAACTAGCTTTTTCCACGTGATCCTATTTTTAACAAATATTTTTCATTGAATATATATTTATGATCATAATCTCTTCAAAGTTCAGCACTGATTACATATATATGTTGGCGGATGACCATTGTCCTAACATTTTTGGTGCTAAATTTTGAGGGCATGTGTCATGTGGTTTTTGAGTCAGTAGAGACACTGGACGTTTATTTTACATTTTTACAGTTTTTGTTGAGACTTTGACGTTGTTTGTTGCATTTGAGCAGCTGTTCTTGGCATGTAGATGAAGTTGCTTTACTTACTGGGAATTTGTTGACCAAACTCCAGCTCAGTTTCTGGGTGAGGAAGCGAGAGATGCCGCAATGTCGCATAAGCTGTGGGAACTGGGCGGAGTAGCCGAAAGTGTCTGGTAACCAGAACTGAGGAGTGACAGTAACAAACCATCCAGGTCAGCAATTTATCAGATATCTTTTGTTAACAGTCAATCACAGAAACTGGACCTGTGCTAATAAATGAAGTATGAAATAAATACAATAACATTGCCTCTCTGATTAATTAAAAACAAAAGTTGATATTGTATGAAAATTTTGTGCAAATTTCATTCAGACACAGAAATGAGATAAATCTAACTGCTTGTCTTTTCTGAAACAGTAAAAACAATCACCATCTACTTTTTTTTCCCTCCTTTTTTTTTTTGCATCAGCATATTGCTCACATCTGTTTTTCTCGATGTTAATGTAGTCTGCTGCAGCACTGTCTTTTCAACCATTCCTTTCATGACAGATTGAGAAAACAAAGCTTTTATTTATCTTATTCTATGATTATTTATCAGAAACACCTTCAGTTTGCCAGAATTCTATGTCAGATCTTACCTCTTTACATTTCAAACCAAATTCCTTCATAAAGAACTGCTGCCCATACAGAAATTGTCGGATACAGGCCTCTCCACTCGGAATGTTCCCATCCTGCACAAATGTAAGGAAACAGACTGTATGAGTGATAATGATATTGCATTCTGTTTTCTTTGGCACAATGTACAGATCCACTGACATGGGCACATTCCATGGAAATTTATCATTGGTTTGTATTTGGCAAATCTGATTTAAAACTTTAATTACTAGGCGCTAAAGAAATAAATGGTGAGACAGGCACTAAGAAAAATGATTTCATGAATCAAAGAAATGCCAACAGTTCGGGATCTTTGCTGATGAACTACTGACATCTACATCACTCATAGTACTACTGTTTCTATTGTTGTGATTTGTTCAATGAAGAGGTTCAAATTTTTCTGGAAGGGAAGAATAGGATGCAGTGTTTTATTTCATCACCATATGCACAAGACTAAGGAAGGTTTTCCCCTTCCACACCAGATTATTAGATAGATTATTGAAATATACAAGCCGTTTGATTTCACAAACAAAGACAGATGCTGAGTAATATCCCACAGTTCTCTTTTCAAGTACAGCTCATTATATCATTCCTATTTGTCATTGTGTCTTTATCCTAGTGATATAGAAATCATATTCATAACCTTCCTCACGTTGTTATTCTGCTGTGTTACTCTCTCCAACAGAGTCATCTTTGTTTTGCAAGGAACTGTGAAACTGAGATAAACTGAGAGAAGCAGAGGAAGAAGAAATGATGGCAGAAAGGCAGGGAGAGAAAGGACAACATATGCACTGACCATCTCCACCCAAGTGCCGCCCACGGGTACAAACTGACCCTTGTGGACAAACTTGCAGATGTCGTTCCACACGCTGGGGTAGTGTTCCTTCACCCAGGCATACTGCTGGGCCTGGAAGTCATGAGAAATAAACACATTGTGTGAACTGCCAGACTAACCTGCAAATCTTCATACACAGACATGTATAGAGAGAAACATTAAGAGAAAAAAAAGACAGACAGATGGTAAACAAGCAAACAGACAGATAAATAGAAAGACAGACAGACCAGCAGGCAGACAGACAGGCAAGCTGACAGACAGACTGAGAGAGATAAATATATAACCATGATGCACCATATGTAAATTTAAAATATGCAATAGTCCATAGTGATCTATA
Source organism: Peronia peronii (assembly GCA_039654565.1). NCBI lineage: Eukaryota > Metazoa > Mollusca > Gastropoda > Systellommatophora > Onchidiidae > Peronia > Peronia peronii. Next base: position 1,885,578 of record JBCEWB010000003.1, read on the forward strand.
ATTTATCAATTCTCTGCCTTTTTTCACTTAACATGCTCCATATCATACACAATTTATTAAAACAGTCAAATAATTCACACTTGGAATCTCTCTCTCCATTCATGCTTACATCACAAACTGTCCCCCCTTTCGCATTCCCTTTTCTGTGCAACTGTACCTGAGAACAAGCAAAAATAAGCTGCGGGTAGTGTTCCATCAGACGTAGCGTACACGTCCACGACCTGGCACATTTGCGAATGGTTTCAGCATAGGGCCACAACCAAGCTGAAATCACAAAATATGGACCAATATATGACATCATTCAAACGGTACTTCAATTTCTTCACTCACATGAAAAATGAAATATGTTTATGAACAAATGTTCAAAATACTATTGTCTAAAGTACATGGGAATTCTATCCCATATCAGATCTCAAGTATCAATTATTCCTGATTATCAAGAAACACTGAATCTTGACACAGATTGACATGCATTTTTAGATATTACTTTTATGCCATTATCAAAATGACAATTATTTGCAGTGGTAAAAGTTTGGCAGAGACAATATAACATAGGAAAAGTTAGAAGAAGACATTGCATAAAATTTACCTGTGTCAATGTGTGCATGTCCCATGGCATAGACTATGTGTTGACTATCTCCATTCTTTTGCTTGAAGAAATGCTGAGCCATGTCATGAGCACTGTGAAAATTATATTTCAGATGAAACTCAAGGATAAAAAATGGCAAAGGTTTAAAATCTGACATAAGTATTCCTTATGTATAGGACCAATATTTTGTACCAGTGAGATTCTGATATGAGAAACAATAAGGATTGAACACAATGAAATCAAGCTCTCGTCAAATTTGGAGCATATGGAGGTATTGGTATCATTGTAAAGGTTATTCATTTCCCTTTCTGTGAATGAAAAAAATTTTGTTTTACCTTCAATAGAACTCAAGATATTGGCAATTAAAGATGATGGGGGTGACCTGCTGCTGCAGCTGAATTTAGTGAGAAAACGGGTGATCACTTTTGTTAATCCTTATTTATCCTTACTAGGCCATGCTACTAAATTACAATTTTTAGTCATTTACTCAAACTATTTCTGTAAACTTTACCTTGAAATGCATTTTTACATTGATACAGTAGGGTTCTGTGCAGAAAAAAAAATGCATAAAAAGTTAATTCACTGTTGAAAAACACATGATTTCTCCGACCACTTCAGTTTGACGAGCGCCTGATTTCATTGTGTCACGTCTCAATAGTATGGCATGAATGTAAAGTTTTCAGAACAGCATAGTTGTGAAAATAGTATTTATTCTTACTGCAGCAATGGGAACTCAAGAGAGAAAGAGTGACGGTGTGTATTGGTTAAAAAAAATTTTTTTAAATTTAAAAAAAAAACAACTGTGTTCCATGCTCATATCTATCACTGATCAACTGCAGGCATTCAGCAGTGCTTTCAATTTGTGTGACAAAATGTACGCAAAAGAAAGCATATGAAAACTGGAAATGTTAGCTACTTGGAACAAAAAAAACGTTAAATAGTAAACATTTGTATCATAAGGAAGTTTACTCTACAAAATGGTCTTCATGACTAATTTGAACTGTGAACCTGATCTCTTCTCCGCTTCTTTCTGCCCTCTGTGCACACAACTTACTGTCTGTACGTGCTTTTGTCATCCACTCGTATGTGATTGATCATATCATTGACTGCGTACAGAGCTTGATATCCTCGCTGGTTGTCCTCAGGAAGTTCCTGAGAAGGACAAAAACTCATGAAGAGTATGTATATCGATTACATAGCTACATCTGATTCCTCTGGTAAGTATGTACTCGCTATTCCTACCTGATAATCCTGAACTTACATGTATGACCTGAGCCAGTCTCACTGTCTGCTTCATTTTATAGCTCTGTCTCACCAGTATCACTAAAACTGTAAAACCTGAAATCTCATCTATAATTTCATAAACAAATTATGGTATCATCTGTTTCACCACAAAGTGATGAGCTTGTGAAGATATATATTCCAGCATCAACAACAGATGTAACTTTCCAGGAATTTACTCTTACAAACAGCTACATGAATCTCATAATGGGGCCAACAGCAAACTCAGACAACCATAAGAACTATTTGCAGAGACATTATCTTCAAAGAATGTCTTCAAATGCTGGATCTAAACTAAAAAAAGAAAACATGAAATATCCAGATATCACATCTTTCATCAGAATTGTCTCAGGTGTAGCCAATACAGACAACTGAGATGACTAGAAGTGACTTATATACAGATAAAAAGATTTATATGTTTCACAATAATAAATGGAGTCTAGTAAATTTTTTCTTCAGTCCATTTAGCTGGTAATGTAACCATTTCACACTGATAAAGCTATTACTTAGCTAAAGATTTTTATCTGAGACTAAATCTCTATGAGGTGCTGCCTCAGTGAGGCTGCGAAAAGACTGGTGAACTCTCATTTCACAAAAAGTTCTGGAAAATGAAATCTTCTTACCTTGGCAATGTCATGGAGTATCTCTATGTCTATCATCAGGTTGAAGACATCACGGTCAAAGATGGCCACCTCTGCTTGGCTCAATGTGAACATTCGCTTCTCATGCTCGGGTTTGTAGATGGGGCCGTCACTGATACCAAACAGATGGTTACAGGCCATCTCGATGTAGATTGTGTGTCTGATAAGAACACAGGGATTAGAAAGGTATGGCAAAAAAAACTTGAGAATTATAATGAGATATTAGAGAATAAGTTAAGATGAGGTAAGGTAAGATAAGATAAGAGAAAAGGTAAGATAAGAAAAGACAATAATACTCTTTTCACACTTCATGAGATACAATACTGGGTAACATGCATTTCGTCATTGTACACATTATCATATGAGACTATCAAATCAATGAATCATGCTAAAGTTTTGTGAGTGGTTCAGTTTTGGCCTAACTATGGGAAACATCAAAGGTTGCCAGAACCCAGGAAAAACTAGGCTAGTCATAGTTTTGCATGGCAAATTTGGAATGTTTGCCTCATCACTTTGGCTAGTGCGTAGGCTTCGCAACACATCCGTCACATGAAATAAAGATCACCGATTCCCCAATCATTTCTTTCTCAAGTGAATATATTCAGTCATGTTTTGTCTCAGTCTACATGTTATTTCCTCCCAAAATTGAAAATGCTGAGCTGACATCTGTCAGATGTAATACACAATAGATTCACCATAAATATTTTGTTCAAAAGCAGAATATTCTGTGTGATGCCACTACAAAGTATGAAATTAAAATTAAATTGACCGATAGCTACTCTTCCATTCATCTTACCATTCAGACATAATCCATCCATCCTAATATACACCAGTTGCTGAGTGCGACCAAATATCAATGACTCCCCGTGGCAAAAAGAGAACACAAAATGAACTTATTTTGATGATGGAAAATATTCAAATCCAACAATTAACCCTTTACCTGATACAGGCGCTGCAAGTAGCCTCTATCGATAGACGGGCACACATCCCCATCACACCTACATGTCCTTTCCATTGACTATCACATTATTACCAGAAATCTCATGCTGCATGTGATTTAAATTGAAAGTAGAGAGTTCATGCTTTATGGTAGTTTCTATTTGATTGAAATCGGTTGAAAATTGACATTTCTGTGATTTTGGAACAATATATTGGTGACATGGAGGAACTTTTGTAGCTTTATCTAAAGCAAAAGCTCGGCTTTATGATGGAAATACACACAATATCATCGATTTTATACCCAAATCAACATAATCTAGTCATCTGACTACCATGAAAACACGCAGTTGCACACACCATTTGTCTGTTCTTGTATGAAATTTCAGATTTCTTGGTGCAATAGTTTTCTGTGTGTGACTTTTTTTCAATAGTTAATTATGTTTTTGCACAGAGTTATGTCCCTGTAAGTGAAATTTCAGAGGGGTCTGCCTGACAGGGCTGTGTCATGTAAAGGGCTAATCCTTATAACGGATAGAAAATGTTTTAAGATGTTTCTCTGCACGTAAAATATAGATTTAAGTGTTCAACTTCCTGCTCAGGTACTTACCTCAGCTGGGAGGCCGTCAGTTTTCTGGATATGATATAGCTGATTCTGTCATTGTCTCCACTTAGACCCTGGACGAAAGGATATGGAACTCAAGTTTTCATAATCAATTCTTATTTTCCATAATAAATTCTTCTGAAAATATGCCCAGAAAACATTTAAAGTATGCAAGATACTCACTAATCTTCACACATATGACAAATTTTAACATCATATCTGAATTCACCAACATTTCAAACAAATTACGATTCAACGCCAGAATAACTGACCTTTCAGAACAATGGTGAGGAGACATATAATCATCATATAAAAAAACTACTACTAGAATGGTAAAACTTGGGCTGATATATGCACCTGTTTTGAGTTATCACCATGATGGATTTCTTCAAAATTTTCAACTTGCACTTGATGTTGTTCCTCCATTTTTGAATTTTTCAGTTTTCAAAGACTTATAGACACTGATGTTAATTTTTATTTTTTTATCACAAACCGACTCACTTGTCGAGGTTCTCCGTCCATCCATACCAATGCTTCACTGTCACAATTCCACAGCAGATGCACCTCACTGCCTTTCCAGGCTTCTGGAATGTCAGTTTCTAATGCAAACCAGTGTGTACTCCATCTGTGAATGAAACAATATCTGTGATGTATTGCAGAGTGGACATAAATATTGACCAAATTGAGATATGCTATGGGAGTACAAGAAACACTCGGGAATATTCTTAAAATTTTTGTAACATTTTTCAATAAAGCCTTCTTCAAAAGAATTATGAATATTCAGTATAATTTGCAAAGCTTTAAGCATTCTCTAAATATTTGGAACCAAATAATCTCTGTTGTAAATTCAAGGCTGTTTGACAATTTGCCAAGGCTCCTTGTCCTCTTTAGCAAATGTCCAAGTCCATTCACTTAAATACCAGCAACTTAGACATTTCCAGTCCTGATCAAAACTGTGAATCCCAACTGACAATCACAGATTTTGATAATTCAGTTAACCCCTTCGTCCCCAATATGACGTACCTGACGTACATCATGATAATGGGTAAATTGCGCTGTTATGCCATACCAAGTGTGTCATGGAAATCACTGATACCACAGTTCCCCAATCCTTACATGCCATACCATATACGTCACGATAAAATGCCTCTACAATGATTCTGTATGGACTGATAGCCACAAGTACTGGGTGAATTCAAATTCAGCGAACAAAAAATACGCATTTCAATCATTTTTTTTTTTTTGTGGTTTCTTTACTGCTGCCACTACAATCGACCTCTACATGCCGTTGAAGTCAGAACGTAAACAATCGTTTTCAACCAACGTCTACAATCCCACCAAAATGTCTGAGAAATGCTATCATTATCCCTTTTTTATCTAAATACATGTATAAGAATTTCGCTGGGCGAGGAGGCTGAAAATGATAAATATGATGAAACTGGGTCAGAATATGTGTGCGAGCCAGAATCAGACTCTGAGACATTGAGATTGTGTCGTAACGATGATCAGCCTTGTCCTCAACAGATATACATTTAGATCCTAATGTAGGCCTCCTGGACTATATTAGTGGGGATATGGGGAAAACACTGAAGAGAGGAGGGCCTCCAGCAAAGAAATCCAATTCTAGGCCTGCCTGACATAGCCAGTATGAAGATATGACCCTGAAAAAGCGTAGTGCACTGACACGATGGCTAACCAAACAAGATAAAATCAGTATCTAGGAATGAAAAACTTGTCGCAATGAAGGGGTTAATATCGTATGACTGGCTTTGATTTCTGCTGTAGCCTTTCATCCAGAAAGGCTGTTAGCCGTAAAAAATATTGACATCATTAGGATGTGTTTAGATTTCAAACTTACACAGGTCCAAAAGCTTGTCCAATGCTGGCAGGCTGGAAATTTCCCTTCACAGCTTCTGCATAAGTAATCCTGCCTGGTGCTGCATAATGAGTGATGCTTGTCAACGGCGACTTCTCTGAGTACAGCCTGACAAACACACAACCAACAAAAGTAGTATTATTTTTGGTGAATAAAAAATGTCAACAATGCCAGGAGCATAGTTCTGGTGAGTAAAAGTTAGGAATAGGACATTTATAAATATATGTCTGCCTTTTTCTATTACTGTTCAGCAATCAACAAAACTATCCACACATTATACTGGTTTTCTATATACACTATAAATCTGCAACAAAACTACTGAAAGGCTTACGGACTTGAAAACTACTGAATGTATCCATATGAAATTTGGCACACAACATTGTTAGATAAAGATCTGTGTTTCTACTTACATAAAGCTGAAAAAAACGTATGTTTGACAATATTCTAAAAAGACAAATAATAATTGAATAATAAACTCGTCGGGGTGTTTGATCCAATTGTACAATCCTAAAATGAATGTTACTGTTTTTCCATTTCCGCTCGAGGAGCATCCAAAACAACAAACCTGTTTTCTTTGAATAATGTTCGAGGTGCGCACGCTTGCCATACACTTTGTATTGCAGCGCAGTATCGTTTTGACCTCTATTTAAAAAAATCTCTCTTCTCCTTACTATGGAAATACTGGTCATGTCATATTTGATGCAAGTTCTCACTTTCACCTCTAAAAGAAACTCAACTGAAAATATTTCCCTGTTTACCTGCTTCGCAGATTGATGTCTGTAAAGTACTCAGTAGATATGAACTTTTCAGCTCGCTCAAGAGTTGTACGTTTGTGCTTGAATGGAGGATGTTCCATCTTGTTCCCTCCCAAACTGTTTCACAATGATGAGCTGCAATTATCACACCTGTTGCAGCTTGACTCAATATCCTGACCTGGGTCACCAGACAAAAACCATAGCTGCATGGCATTTCATTCAACTGTGACGATAACAGATACAGACTACATCCGGATAACAGCAGTGTGCATCTTGATCGATTCCTCCAGTTATAAACAGGTGATTTCAATTTAAAAGAAAAAAACACATTGTTCACAACAAGCTATTGTGGTTTCTGCATGGCTAAATATGTGTGTGTGGTAGAAATTGTGGACTACAGGTGACATGCACTTTACCTAGTCTAGTGACATTCAGGCCAAAAAGAAAAGCAATAAGAGGTCTAGATCTAGATTTCAACCTGTAACAAATTCAATGGATACATCTAGAATCTAGATCTGGGTTTAAATCTTAGGATCTTCAGCTGAGTAATTTTTAAGACATACAAACAAACAGACTATACAACACAGTCTGATGTAGATCTAGATCTATAGAGCTGTGCAACGCCATGGTCATGGTCATAACACAGCAGGGCTGGTGGGCAGGAACTATAGATAAAATGAATTTAATCTCATATATGGCGATTACGAGAGAACCAAGAAATGCAGAGACATGCATTTTTCACTTAAAATTGTTAAAAAATATATAGATCTAGGTTGTCATACTGTAAAAAAAACTCTTTCCTATTCAGTCTGAGATATTCCTTAAATGGTAAAAGTTGCAAGGATTCCACTGATGTCAGTGCACAGTTTGGCATCCTGTTTCATTTTGGTTAGGTTTGAAATGATATGTGTCTATGAAGGATTACATGTTCATTTCAGTGTATTCTTTTTTGCTGTTAATTTATCACTATATATTACTTTTAGAGCACATTTCATTGGCTGGTTCATTTTTTTTTTCTCAACGATTTTGCTGGTTCATTTTTTTTTTCTCAACAATTTGATTTTTAGGGAAAGGATAAAAAGCACTACCACTGATAAACAATAAATCAAAGTCCAGTCATTGCTTCTTTACTCGGAACTGATCATAACAGCAGTACTGCATTGAAAATAATAATAATCATCATAAAAGCAGAAATACATAGAGAAAAACCCGTCTATCATCTGTCCTTCTGTCCGTTTATTCATCTGTCTCAAGTCTGTGCTAATGATAACTAAAATATGGTAAAAATAGATAGATAATAATTATAATAATAAATTCAGCAACTCGGTATTAACAAAAATAATAATAAAACAAACAAAGAAACAAAACAAAACATAAAAGCACCATAACTTTTTTTTCCTTCTTTTTTCTTTTTTTTTTCTTTCTGTCCTACGCTCTTTCATTCTTTCTTTCTCTTTCCCTCTGTCTGTGTATTCCAGTATGTTTTTATTTATTATATATATTATTATGTCTATAGATAGTGACCATAGTCTATTAGAATCCCGTTTCATCCCAAAGTGTGTTGGGATGCCAAAGTATTGCAATAACAATAATATATAAAACTTGGCAACTCAATATTTGTAATAATAATGATAGTAATAATAAAACTATGTATCCATAATAATAATAGGTCTAATAAAATCTGGGTAAAAATATAGAATTCCACAAATCAGTGTTAATACTGGTACTTATAATAACAAGCGGGGAAAGGGGAGCAGAAGGAGGAAAGGAGAGGGGAGGGGGGACTTACCCTGCTGTTTGAAAATAAAACACAGCATCTTGCACTTTGAAGATACGTAGATACTGTGTTTTATTTTCAAACAGCAGTACCAGTCCTAAACACTCAAGTAGGCACCAACATTTCTGAATACTGTAGACATAATGTTACAATACATACTTGTTATAAGCGCTGTGATCACCGTGTCTAACTAATATCGGATGGGATTAAATCATGCCCCATTAAAGTATGACAACAGATATTGTTAACACATATTTTGCTGCCCTTTGAATATATCAATGAAAATAATGGAAGAATTTTTACGGTATGACTTTCTATATTTTTTCCCACATTTTTTGGCGAATATCGCTCATTTGAAAGTTTCCTGGTTCTCTTGTAGTCGTCAATATAAGATTAATTTCAACAAGTATTATAGTTCCTGCC